>WAAB01024178.1:0-119293 GCA_013389865.1 Piaya cayana
TTTCAGCACTCATTGGACCACATTTAACTTTTATGTCCAGTTTTGATCCCCAGCACAAGAAAGACATCAATAAACCAGTGCAAGTTCAGTGTAGGGCCTCCAGGCTATTTGAGGACTGGAGCACAAGGAACTTCTTCAACCTGAGAAGGGGTGATTTTGGGGTAACCAACAGAGGCTCCCTAGTAACTATGGGGAGGTTAGCAAGAAGATGAATCCAGGCTCTTCATAGCGAAGCAAGGCAGGAGAAAAGAGCATAAATTGAAACAAGAGGTTAAGGTTGGTTAAAAGAAAATACTTTTCCCTTGTGAAGGCAGTCAAGCAGTGGAAGAGGCTGCCCAGGGACTGTGCAGTACCCATTTGGGTAGGTTTCCAAGACTCAGCGGGACAAAGCTCTGAGCAACCTGGCCTGAGCTTAGATGCAACTCAGTTTTATGGAGAACTTTGGACTAGAGACCAGAGCTCTTCCAGCCTGGATTACCTTTTATCCTAAGCAGAATATTGCAAATTCTTATTCAATCTGTAGATGGCAGTATGACTCAAAAATAAAATGGAAAACTGATTTTTACTGAGAGAGAATTAATAATATATAATGAATTCTATTTGTGGTATCCATCTTTTACTTGGTGCTAACAGCTGAGCAAGATAAAACTCCCAAGGGTGAGAAATGCAACTAGAATTATAGGAGTAGGAAAAGATGGAAATATAATTCACATTATTTCAATGTTTGTAGAAAAATGTAGCGAAGAAGGATCTAGATAATTCACGTAAATAAGATGATTAGTCTGTAAGTCTGTATAAGCAAGTCAAAATTTGACCTTTAGCTTTTATGTGAGAAAACAGACCAACATGCAAGGAGTAGCTACAGAGCAACTGTAGGCAACTAACAATGCTTGTTGTATTACAGTGCTTTGCTAGAGTTTATGGTAAACTGATTGAGTCAAACTGATTGTAAATTTCATTTCCCTGCCATGACTTTGTTCGGCTTTGTTCCTGTCTTTACCTTTCAGAATCACCTCTTCTGTATTTCAATTGCCCTTAAAAATACTCCTCTTCTGGAAAATTATTTTTAACTCAAGTTGATTTTGTACAGCACAGCTCAAAAAGTATTGTCCTGTCACTATTAGTGTGGTAAAGTGCTGCAGTGCAGGCAGGAAGCTGCGTGTTGTTACAATGATCAAAAGAAATAAATTAGCACTGAAGTTCCATTTAAAGATACTATTGTGGTCATCTTCAATGTGGCTCAAACCAGCCTTGGACACCATCTTGTCACATAAAAGATTTGAATACATAAAGTATTAAAAGTTGAACCTTGATTTGGAATAACACAAAAGGTGAGATTGAAAGGTTTTTGGCTGAAAGGCATGTTATTTTAAAGAAAAAGATCAGAAGATAGTGTTAAAAGAATTCCCTATAATCATTTTAGGCTCATTTGTCAGTCCTTCTATTGAACACTTAAAAGGACTAATCTTCTTAAGCAAATCATTTTTTCAGCAACTTTAAGGTGAAAGAGCTAATTATGTGTGTCCATGGGTTAAATTCCTATAGTAGAAATGTTCTACTAGCGAAAAGTCAGTTTAGATATTAGTGTTTATATGGTAAAAATCCTTCTTATTTCAGTGGGTGTTTATTTGTAATTTATTCTCTTAATCTTAGCAGCTATTTTGCAGGATTATGTACATGAACATCGAATTTAGAGAGTTTTTTGTGAATGTAATGCTTGACTCTGCAAGTATAGTCTACATAAACAAAACATCTCTGCTCCTGCATTTAGAAAAGATAATCATTGTGCACTAAACTGAGTTTAAGGGAAAGATGAATGCGTTAGTAATCTTTGCCTTACTAAGTGCTTCTATTGCTACCATTCTTTCTTGATAAGCCTTGAAGCACTTCACTAATACTAATGAAGGCAGGTCTCTGATTCTGTTTTTAACAAAAGGAGGTTTAAGTTTAATGGCTGGTTGATTTTTTTCAGCATGGATGATAGAAATTGAGCATTTGAATGGGAAAAATGCAAATGTTCTCAATCTGTGAAATCCTGTTACTTTTAATTCATTACAGATTTGACAGCTAGTATTATCCTCAATGAGAATGTATAAATTTTCAGATCTTTCAGAATGAGATGACTTAAAATTACATTCCTATCATAAAGGCAGTTCAGAAGCCAGGTAGATATGTGACTATTGGCCCAGCTCACTCATTAAAACTCCATTAACTCCTTTCTTTGTGTCAGTGCCTGTCAGCTGGTGATTTGAACTCTTACACCCAGCTGATGAGCACAGACCTCTTTCCCTTTCTCTTCCAGAACTTCTGACCATAATAAAATCTCAAGGGAACAAGCTGAGAAACTAGTAACACTTTCTTTCAGACTGCAGTCATGCCTTTCAGCTCATTCATTCAGATCTAGCTTCCTTTTAGAGGAAATGAAACCCGAAACAGCTCCAGTTGCCTGCCAAGCACACTCTGCATTCAAATGGAGGCAAAAGGATCCAAGCAAGGGGTTGGTCATTTGGACAGCTTCAAACCCTGTGCACGAGTGTGTTCTGTTGTGGAACCCAGACAACACTTAACGCACAGTAAAACCATTGAACCACATGTTGTTTAAGTACAGGGACTTCAACGCTTCACTATGTTCATCTGTTATTGTCACACCAAAAAGCTTGTTTGTGTAGAGATTGTCTGAGAATGTTGTGTTTGCAAGGAAAGAAGAATCAATGAAGTCAGATGTTTGCACCATCTGAAATGACTTCATTCTGTTCAGCAGAAGTCAGAGGTGATTTAAATGTGTTTTCAGCTTATACACAGATGCTCCTACCTGCTTAGAACAGTAAGGTTTTTAACTAGGTTTGCAAATGTCTGATTTAAAAATTTATTTAATGTGTCTTCTAGAATGTTTCTGCACTTAAAAGCCCTCTCCCACCCTCAGTAAAAGGCATTGTCTTTCTACCTTCACATCTCTACTGAAATCATTAATATCTGTGTTGAGGTCATAAGCCTAATTTCAGAACTCTGCATAAAAAGTACTGTAGTAGTACATGGCAAAACCATTCACTACTGAACGCACAACAGGAACCATTTAGTGATTTTGTATTGATATTATATAGAAAGAAATACACAGAATTAAACTGGGTTTGGATTTAGCACCCTACAGCTGCAATGGTTTGGATCAAGGCTCAGTCTCGTATCTTATCCTGTCTGCAACAGTTCCTATTAGTGGACATGTAGGAAAGAATGAAGAAAGGGAAGTATATATGATATTTGTTCTCCAACTATTTTCAGTCCAGATGATTTCCTGAGACTGAGTGGGTTTGCTGTTTAATAACTCTCAGTGGACTTCTTGCCCAAGTATTCCTCATCTACTCTTGTTTATGTTCAAACTTTTCCCATAGTTCCATGTTTCTACCTGTTGTAAGAAGATCCACTTTTTCTTTTCTTTTTTAACTGCCTCCTTCTGACGTCATTTGGTGATCCTTGGCTTTTGTATTTCAATACAAGGGATAGTAAAGATTTAATCTCTATCTATCCTCTTGGTACCCAGCTGTTTTAGATTCTTCCCATATGTATCCCCTAAATCAATTACTTAACACAACTGGGCAGATATGCAGTCTCTGCTCCTATGGAAGCCATTCTATACTTATACTTCTTGTCCTTCTGTGAGCTTTTCCTGGTTTTTAATATACTTTTTTTTTGGAGATAAGGGATCTAGAACTGCACACTGTTCTGTATTTATACTGCAGATTTCTCCCCTGACAGCAACGTTCATTTTGTCTTGTACCTTTCCTAATATGCGATTCCCTTTTTGACACATCCTTATTCCCCAGGCATTGAAGCAATGTATTCTTGGAACTAGGTATCATAACCCCAAGATTCTATCCTGGAGTCGTGGTTTCACCCTGGAGTCAAGTGAAAGATCATTATTTTATGTGTGAAGTTGAGATTTGGTTTTTCTGAGTCACTTTGCACGTGTCTACACTCCAAATTTAATTTACTGTTGCATTCCCTGTCATTAGCATCGTAAGGATTTTCTGCAGTTCTTCACACTCAGCTCTTATCTTGCTTACCATGAGTAACTCAGTATCAGCCTCAGTCTCAGTCACCTCCATGCCCCACCCCTTAATGTACATTGAACTGCATTCCAGGACCCTCCAGCTTATGCAGTGACTGCTTAAAGGTGCTTGGTGATGGACTTTGTCAAGTGCCCTCTGGGATCTCAAGTGCACCATCTCCTCTGCAACAAGCATTTCCATGCAGCTCTTAACCTCTCCTCAGAACTCCAAGGAGGCTGTAAGGTAACTCTTTACAGAAGCCATGTCAGCTCTTCCCCAGTAGATCATGATTCTTAAAGTGACCACAACTTCCATCCTGTAATATATTTGTTTCAGTTCTCTGGCTTAGAGACTTGTACCTCCTCTCATTTTTTCATCCCCTTCATGGAGTATATAATTTCTAGTTACCTAAGTAAATAACAGCTATCTACTATATCATAGAATAATTGTAGAAGGAAGATACTGTTGTTACCAATAATATGAAATTGAGTTGAAAATATGAGAAATACACAGAAGAAAGCATACCAGCTTACAGTGTGTTTTAGCATCATTAAAATGCTCTTTCTTTTTTTTGAAAGATCTTGATTTGGATCTGTCCTCTACTCAGTTCAAAGCAGAAATTTGAATCCATATTTCATCAAAGCCCATTAACCACAGTTGGAGCCTGTAAAAATAACTGTTCATGAAGGTAGGATCAAAGTATGACACTTTTGACTGAAAGTAAGAGAAAGCCTTTCTTGAAATTTGAATAAGGGAGACAAAAGGTCACGTTCTAATTCAGGTGGAAAAGATTTTGAATGTGTGATGTAGTCTGCAGATTATTCTGCAACATGAGACTGACATCATCATGCCCATGATCAGTGTTTTGGGTCCTAGTGGTGAGATGTGGGAAAGATATTCCCTAATTAAAGTCTTGCTTCTGAACATTAGAGGTTTGAGATGGGAAAACAAGAAATATTTAGTTCAGTTCGTATGTGCCCAACAGCAGAAATGAGGTGGTAAAGGAACTCGGACTCCTTCAAGTTTTGCAGATGGTTAGTCAAACATTTGGGAAGGTCATTAATACTTAACTACTGCTGAGAACACAAGATTTAGAGCCAACAAGTCATAGAAAATCAAGTCAACCACAAAAATCTGCACATCCATTTTCAAACTTTGGACTGTAAGTTTGTGCTTACCTCTATCGGTTAAAGATGCAACTATTTTAATCCTAAATTCATACCTAAAGATCTGATACAAAATGCCAAAATACATGAAATTACTCCCTGGAGCAATACACATCCCATGCTTCCTTCCTCAGCACAGATTAAAACAATCAGGGAAGGCAATACCTACCTCCACCCTAACTTGCCACTGGGTCCATCAGGTGCTGTATAAGTCCAGGCATTTCTGGTGAAGTTATCTAGCACCTTCCCTGGGATATATCACACAGAGCAGCTAAAAAGGTGTGATATTTTTTCCCCATGGGAAAGCAGTTTATTTTACACCTGGCAAGTAATGTTTGTTAGCTACATGATTCACAAATTACTAAACTATGTTACTCAAAAATGTCCTGGAAAACTGCAGGGCAGGGTTCACAGTCTCACACTGGCTGTAACCCCAAATTCTTGCCTAGGCACCTGATACAGATAGTGTTTATCTCCTGCCAGCATGTCCAAGGCTAAGAGTAGTTTTCAGTTTGACTTTTTTTTTTTTTTTTTTACATAAACTCACACTCAGGCATTTTAGCAGTGCCTCAAGGAGCCTGCCAGTTACTTATTCTCCTAGAATAGTGTGAAATAGATCTTCTAATGTTGCTGTAAATGAACTCTTATCTATTTGTTTTTCCCAAAATGAAAAATCCCAATAGACTCCATCAAATCAAAAAGCTCTCTTAAAGACTCCAAGTCCCCCACCTCTTTCACTCAGACAGCCTCTCACAGCCAAGCCAGGGAAGTAATCTCAGAGTGTGTAGAACAGCACAAAAACATTTTCTAGATGAAAAAGAAACTTTTGGGGTGGATGTTTTCCATAGCTGATCTAAGAGAATTGTGATGAAGAGGTGAGTTTGGAGGCTGGGATGACTGCTGTATCAAAAGGGGTCTTGATAAGATTGATACTCTGTGGACTGGGAAAGGAGAGAGACAGATGGTCTCAGAAGAAAGCAATGCTTGTAAAATAATTGTATTGCGAAGTGACTAATATGAGATGAGAAAGTAAGGAAGTAAGAGATAAACAATTACATCTGCTTGTGCAAACTGTTGGAGCCACATTTAACTCAGTATCTCTTGGTAGACGTACATCAGTTCAGAGCATGACTTGTACTGATCCACTATTGCCTTTGCCTGAAAGAAGAAAACCAGTTTCTGAAACAGCAGTTCTGTAAAAGCTGGGGTAGTGTGCAGTAATGAAATCAACAGTACTTAGAAAAATATACATACGGGCTTAACCTGATGCTGACTTGCATTTACACCTATTCCAAAATGGAAGAGATTAGAGACAGTTTTGCAGCTGTGGCATAGCAGGGTGAGTGACTGCACAAGTCTGGAAATAAGTTTTTGTGGGCACAGGAGCAACTGGCTGCAATCAGGACCTGGGGTCAGATCCTTGTCAGCTTGACTGACAGGAGCCAGTTGAGATACTGCAGGGAATATATAGTACAGTGGGGTGTGGGCTGTCAAGGAACACGCTGATTAAAGGGCAGTTTAAAATAAAAGACGATCCATTAAAGTAAAAGCATCATTCTTGCCAATCTCACTGCAAGTCCAGCCCCAGCATAAATATAGTATTCCCATCTTCAAACGGACTCTACGGTTTTATTTCATGCCACTTGTTCTGAAAAGAAGCCACTGTTTGTATCCTGCTGTTAATTTAGAGCTGCTTTTTAGTACTCAAATCAGTGAATAGAAGAAAAGTGTTATATCATGACTTTTCCCCTCCCATCCTCCCCACATCATGCACTTTTGTGGTATTTTACTCCGTTATTTAACCCTAACTTCTTCATTTCACCTTCCATTTAAAGCCTTTCTTCTCTCTTACATGTTGAGAAGTGTCTTCATCATAGTAGCAGCAAATAACTTGTGCCCTACTAAGCTAAAAACATGGCCTTTTAATGTTATCATTCCAGTCAGAGAACCCTCCTTGCTCCTTCAACATCCATTCCTGTCTTCCTCTGCCCTAGGGACTACCATTTAGTGCTGATATCCCTTTCTCATCTTGCGGGTATGGAAGGAGCTGTGTAAAGTAAAACTGCAGGACAGAGATTTGGTTTCACAGTTCAGAAAGTCACTGCCTCATTTTTTTGCTGAGCTCAGCCTTTCAGCCCTTGAGAGCTCTTCAATAAGGGCTCGAAGGTGCCAGATAGACCAAAGGGAGACCCAGCAGTGCCCAGAGCTTGTCCTACTTGAATTTACACAACAAAGACCTCAACAAACATAAGAAAAATAAGCTTACAGAAGGGTGGTGTATTGGCTTTGGCAAGGCAGCTGGCCTACAGCTGATACTTCAACTCTGAGGACCTTTTTGATGCTGATTCTGTTCAGGGCTTGTGAAGTGATTTGTTATCTTCAAAGGACAGGTTTGTCTTTAGTGCTTTCACAGCTTAGTTGTGCAAACAGAATACGTGCTAGTCCTAAAATGCAGTAAAAATTGGCACTCCATTCAGAATATAAAATATCCTAATGAGTTGAAAACTGAGATTCAGGTGAATGTGAAAACTTTTCATCCTTGAAAACTTCTCCGTTCTACCGCATATATTAAGCAATGCCAACGTGGAAGGTAAATCACTGTGTGGAACAACTGTGCTTTATGCTGTGGTCTCCTAAGCTAACATCAGGAAAGAATTGTAAAAATATATCACAGATCTTTCTTTTGTCACATGCCATCTTTACTTTTTAACATCATTTTCTTCCAATGTTACAATGCTGAGAAAGCACATGAAAAGCACTCTTAGCGTTTCTACAGCCAGAACTTCAGCTGTCTTCTGGTATTTACTAGCCCCTTTTATGTTCTCCATTGTAATATATGAGCAATTTGCTGTGTCTTCTAACACTCCTGTGCTCAGACAGACAAATCGTGCAGGTGATACTATTCATAATGCAGTTTATTATCAGCATAATTCACCATCTGAGCTAAAAACATCGCAAGGCTATAGTATTTTTAAGAAGCAAGTAAAGAATAAGCCAGCATATTNGCATCTGAGCTAAAAACATCACAAGAAATTCAATTCTAGGATAGAAACTGGTTTTGAGCATTAAACAGGAGATTTCCAGGCTATCGTATTTTTAACAAGTAAGTAAAGAATAAGCCAGCATATTGTGCTGAGGTTCTTGATGAAAAACCATCATGTGGCTGTGTAGGAATGCTGAGGTAAAATCAGAGCCAGAGATATTCACCAAAAGTATGTGTGTGGGAAGGGCATTTGATTTTATATGCCACAGAATCTAACTGCAAGGGTTACAAGAGAGACTTATGGAGACACTAAGTGCCCTGAAACAAGGTGTTCACTCAAAGGAACTGCTGCTTTCCAGAGACACGCATAGAGAGGAGAAACAGTGAAGAAGGTGAAGTGTCAGATTCCTAAGATTCTGTATTTTAAAAAGCATATTGACACATGCTTGCTATAAAATAATTTGATACGCATTCTTTACTAATCAGAGTGATACAGTTCATATTAATCAGATTCCAGTGCAGACTGCACATGGACACACACACACACACACACACATATATACACTTCAGAGAATCCCTCTGCCCCATTTCTGGTTCATCAGAACATCTGAGGCAGAAGGATTTTTCCAGAGCTCTTTGCTGGCTCTTCATGGCAAGATCCCTGCTTTTGATCCCCACATTCATGTGGAGCTGCTTTACCTCAACCACGTACATTCTTTTCCTGGAGTATAACAATTTGCATGACAGTACCTAATAGGAACCAGAATGTGAGCATGATTTATTGCAGTTTTTCCTTTTTAATGACTTAATTACCTCTTTAAAACCAGAACTATGTAGAATTAAAAATACAACCTAATCTGTATTAATGGACATTGAAATGAATATGCAGCTCTGTGGAGCTCACAGTTAGCATCATACAACTTTATTCTGATGCTTCTTTTGTATCACTTTGCACAAACAATAGATTAAATAGAATTTACTAGAATTTATGAGATTATTGTGGTGCATTTCAGTGCTGAGATTTTCGGGAAACGTATGAAAGACTATTTTACAGACTTTTAGATATGATATAATTTAAAAGACAAAGTGTTAGTTCCCAGGGCAAAGACTGAGAGGAATAGAGAGAAATTAAATATAAAACATTCAATTCTTTCCTTGAAAAACTGAGGTGTTGCTGATATTTCAGAACTGTCTCTGCACATTGGGCCTGTCTGGAAGCCATACGTGAAGCCAGCTGCAGAGACCTCCCAAAGGAGAAGGTCTGGATTTTCTAGATGTTTTAGAGAGGAGCCAAGCTCTTTTTTACCCAGTTCATGTAAGTCAGGAATATCCTGAGCCAAGCACACTTAGAGCCTCATTCACTGGGAGATACCCCGAGGCTGCCTTTTTCTAAGCAGTTTTTATGTTCTCAGCCAGCTACAATGAAGTCCACAGTCAATAATGTGGACAGACCAGGCGTGGCTTTCCCAGCCTTGAGCCTGCTCTTAACTTTGCTCTGTGTGTAGGGAAGTTATGCATAGACATAATTTGTGATTCCATGTCAAAGAATTTTTGAGGGTTGTGCATGTGGGTTTTTTGTTTAAAAGCCCAGAAAATTACTGTCTTAAAAGTGCATTAGAAGTATATTATGGTAGCAAGAATTGAAACGCTGAAACTGAGATTCCCTATGCAACCTCAATTTAATCTTCTTCTGTTCCTCTGCTGTTATACAGCCCTTTATTAATTATTTTTCCCACAGGAAAATGTGAAGGATGGATAGAGTTCTGAGGAAGACTAAGAATTGTGTAGTGAAAGAGGCTTTGTGTTGTGATCTTTACTTATGATGGAGGGGTCTATAGAGAAAGGAAAAATAGTCTTTTGTTTCAGGCAGTTGAATACAGAATTGTAAAATGTGGAATTGCAGCAGCTGAGTGTTGTGGGACTAGATTCTGTCCTTGCCTCTAGCACAGAATTCCTGTGCAACATTTGTCAAGGCATTTACCTACAGTCTTTTTACTAATGTGTCCTCACTACTAAGGAAAGCTTTTTTTAACACCATAGGATCTAGTCTGCAAAGTGCTGAGCCAGGAACTGAAATTGAAAGTAGTGATATCTTGGCTCTCCTTTTTGTGAAAATTCAATTGTATGGATAAGATTTGTCACCTGAAGTTTATGGAGAATGTTTCCTTTAATTTCTGCTCCCCCACCTGGAGATAAACAACTCTTCCATTTTCTGAAGTTTTGGTGAAAATTTATTTATTTGTGGGGCACAGATGATGCTATAGTATAACAAAAGGCAAATGAGGAAATCAAGACATCTCTTCAGAGCAGGGTTTGTACTCTTGTGTGGAGTCTAGAGTTGTTCACTGAATGCCAAATGTCAAAGGACACTTTCCATAGCTGCCTCTCTACTGTTTATGGCTCTTGTTTCACTTGGGTGAGACTTCAGACCCATGGAAACAAAGGATATAAAAATATTGTTACAGTTATTTCTTAACACATTGTCATGGTGACATTTAGTGGTATTTTCTCTCGGAATGCTTGACCTTAACGCTTGAGATGGAGCTTCTTTTGTACAAGATTGTTATATGCTGGCATTGATAGTCACACAGCTTTAACAAGTAAAAGAGACCCTGAGGCAACTGTCTACTTCATCTCTTGTGCATATGTACTCTCTTTTCAGAAGTAACTCCAAAGGAGTAATTTTTTTTGATTGATCAAGCATTTGTTTTCAGGGATAGTCTGAGAACCTGATCTAATCATCACTGACATCACCTTAGAGTATCACACTTGTTCCCAAAAGGTGATGGAGTTGACTGGTATGATGTGGCCCTCTGTTTAGAGTTTAATTTGTCTGAATGTATATAGTAATTTTCTCAGACAAAGCAGCATGTTGTCGTAAGATGGTGACTTTAATTTGCTGCCAGTTTGGGCTTAGTTTCAAACATGTGCTCTGGAATTTCTCTATTTTTTGCCTTGGCCATTAATTTTGTAGCCACCTGCAGTATCTTTTTAGATGAACTGTTAATTATGAGAGATAATTGAATGAAAGTGACTGACAGGAGCAATTGGAGCTAAATGCAGGATTTTGATGGTGATAATACTCTACCCTTGCTCTGTTGATCCAAATTGTGGCTTTGTCAAGCAGAAAGTGATTCAAGAAAATAAGAACACCTTATTTAACTGAATTATGAGCTAAAATGAAACAGCAGGAGAGGAAACCCCCATCATTATGAAAACAGTGTCATCCCTTGTATTTACACTACAGCTGTCTAAATCTCCAAATGAAGGTATTAACTGAGATAAAAGATATTCATACAAATGGAAAGGCTAAAACTCAGATTAATAAGCCTGGAAACCATACACACTGACAACATAATGATTTTCATTTAAATCAGGAGTAGCACTGATATCTTGTTTCTGGGGGTTATAGCACCTTTCATTCAAAAGGATTTTCTGAAACATCCAGAAAGGTATTATTCCAAGTGCTTGAACCACTGGAAGGCTGACACCAGGTTATAACCCAGCCTGCAGCAGGGTGTCAGATTGCCCTGCTTTAGTCTTCTTTGAAACCCATCCTATTCTCCTGTGAGAAACAGAAAGGATGAACTGCCGTGAAGGCTTTGGACTGGGACTTAGCAGATGCAGGTTCCCAAGCATTACTGCTGTGACCTTTGACAGCTCTACTAAATACCTCTCAGTGCCCAGCATTTAATCTTTTAGTGCCTGTGTTTCCTTCTTGTGATTTGGAGGTAATAGACTATTCACATCGAGGAAATGATGGGTTGTAGAATCAATGTGAAACCTCAATCCATTTAGCTTTAAGAAGAGCTCAAATGACTAAGTCTCTGGTTTGCGTAAGGTGGTAATTTTGAATTTTGATGAAAAGAACAGTAATTGCCAGTGAAAAGAAAGGAAAGGAAAGACACACAAAATATAGAAAATTGAATACCAGCATGACGGTCAATGATTATTTTAGTTAATTCTCTGTTTCATATGTAGATAGATGTGCAGGCAGCACTCTGCAACTTTTTGAAGGAAAAGAAACTGGTGGCCAACTGAAAAAGCCCCTGATTAAAAAATGGATGATATGTAAGCTGCCTATCTTAATATACATGGTTCAGAAGATAAGGAACAGACTTTACTGGTGCTTGACAGATTAATTTGTTCGTGCAAAGTATTTTTTATGTGATGGAGAGACTTGCATCAATTTGATAAAAAATTGATATTGTCTTCTTTTTTAATGATTAGATTAATACAGATAACACTGAGCAGTGCTGGACTGCACAATGTGACTATTCTTACATTTTAATGTGTTTCAATAGAAGAAAGTTCTATTAACTAAACTAACAGATTAAACTAAATTTAGATTAAACTAAAGCAAATCTAAAAATTTAAGGCCTGGCTTCATAACCAACACAGCCACTGTGCTGTTCATATAGGAATATTTAATGCTAAGACATTTGGCTCTCAGCATGGAGCCCATGCTCCTAACTGAACCCTAGGAGCACCTTGTGGATCTGTGGATCATTCATTCCTTTCTTTAAAAAAAGCAATTGCAATACATGAACAAATGACTTGGGATGTTTGTCCTCAACTTGAGAGCATTCAGTCCCAGATTTCCCCTTTCTTAGTTAACCTGGAGTGGATTTGTACCCTATATATCTCTCTGTCAGGCACTGTCACTCTGTTAGTAAAAGATTTGTGATTCATTAATGTAATAGATATCAGCAAGAGTGAGCACATTTCTGTAGTTTAATGACACATTTTTCCTCTGAAAGAGAGAATACCTGCTAAAAAGGTTGATTATGGATTTTACTCAGGGATTGTTTAATTATGAACAAAATTTATTATCTTATGGTTAGTGTGGGAAAAAAAAGCAAGGGAACTATCAGAATAAGGACAGGTCACTGGTTTGATGACTTGGTTAGCTGCAGTGATGGGAACAGAGTATCTTATGATCAGAGAGGATTAAAAAAAGACAAAATAATGCAAAAGAAAACTTAGGAAGTAAACTTCAGAATAAAAAATAAATCATCATCTGGTTAGAAATATGTCAGAAGTCAGTTTTCTTTGGCATTTGCTTAATGTGAACCCATTACTACGTGGAGGGAGTAGGCGTAGGTTAAAGGCTACTAAGCTCTATTCCCATATAAACTTTAAATGAGATAATAGGAATGACACATTAAGATTTTTTTACTAGTACGAAAACCTCCTTGTTTTTATGACAATGACAATGTTGCTGCATCATTGGAAGCCCAGTCAGCTAATACCAGGCTGCCAGGGCACCCTGCTGAAACATCAGCTCACTTTCAGGCTGGGCTAAGCTGAAATCAACGACATGTTTCAGAAGAAGTTCTTTTGATATTGTCTTCCTGCCAGTGTTGCAGTAGATAGATATCTGATAAAAGGCCTTGCTTTGTAGCTGAAGTTACATTTTGGCTTTGTTTTCAGCCCAGTGGATCCATTATCAGGGCAATATCTTAGAGAAACCGGTAAGAATTCCTTGCACCCATCAAGAATGTGATGATGAACCCAGCAGTCAGAACCAGGGCAAAACAAGTATGAATACATCTTCTTAAATTTTAGGACCTGATTCTGAAAAGATACATTTGCATCTGAGCAGTACAAAGGTTCCTAGAGAAGATGCTAAAACCAGAAACTGCAGGAAAAGTGTATTGTAGGGTTACCTAGCAGGGGACTGATATAGCTGAAATAATAAAGAGTTATAGGGATATAACATTACTGTTGAGGACACAGAATGGGATTTCTAGATTGCAAGATAAAGCAACTATGTACTTCAAAGAGCCACCCACAGAGCTACAACGTACATAAGGAAAGAGACCTGCTTGTGGAGCAATTTCTTGTAACAGTTTTGAATTTAATTATGAGTGCAAAAGAACAGTAAATCTGCTGAAAGATTCGCTCACAGAAACTACTCCAGGAGGAACAGAATGGAAAACAGAATAAAAACAGAAATCTTTTGTAGAGATAACCATGGAAATCTCAGAAAGATTAATATTATTGGATGGCAGAGATGATGAGTAAATATTTCAGTCACCTGTGAAGAAAAGGGATTTCCAAATCATAAGATGGAAACGTGCATTCAAATTCTGCAGAGACCTGGAGAGAGTTGCACCATTCTACCCTTATGATATCAAAGGTTAATATATTTTTTTATCTTTAAGACCTCATGAAAACTACCTAGTTTGGTAGTTCAGATGCTATGTGGACTCCATTATTACCACTACATCTCCCTTGATCCTTGTCATTAATTCCCAGTTCTGCCTCTCATACTGCCTTTGCTGTATTCCGATGCTGGAGCAGAGCAAAACATTGTTTCCTTTCACTTAACACATCACATTGTTTTAGATGGAGCCCAACTTGATCTGCAAGAAGGGAGTAAATTGTCGGTCCATATTGCTTGGCCACAATGTCTTGGTTTTGAATGTTTCAAAGACTAATGTCTGCACTAGGACAGAAAGTTCTGCTTACCCTTTTTCTCTAATTGAGAAGATTGTTCTTACTTCAGGCCTTGATTTTGCTCTCATGTTGGTAATCTTGAAGTCACTGTGGAACAGTATTCTCCTTCCCAAAATATCCCTTTATATTAGTTTCCTCTGTCACAAACTTCAGAAAGTTGATTAAACATAATGATCCTTCTGCATCTGTTTACTTACAGTAACTCTACACTATTTTTGTCCCATTATTATTTCTTTTTATTGCCCTTGAATCCTGGGTCTGTAAAAGCCAAAGGATTTAGAATGCTAAAAGGAGAGTTTTATCCTTTCAGAAAGCAGCTTTTTATCTACTCTGAAAGCACACAATTACCTTCCCCACCACAATGTATGAAAGAAGATAATGAATTTTCAGTATATTTATGTATTTCTATAGTACAGGATGTTCAGATTATATATGTAAAGTCTTTTGAGAGACTATAGGGTTGTGCCTAATCAGCATCTCTAATTTGCAAAATCTTTCCAGGGCAAACTCCTGGAAACATTATCGGTCTTGGATGCTGATGTGTGCCCTTAACTCCTGCTGCAGATATTTGTCTGCATCATACAGATGATTGTTTTTCTCTTCTGGGCCTTCCACAGAGGGATGTGCTGTTGTCTTCCAGTTCTTGAAGCTACAGCTGTGCTGCCACCTTGTTTAGTTGAGAAATACCCTACTAGTAGCAAAAGCACCAGAGACACTGCCCATGTAGTCATGCTACCATAGGTCCTGAAAACTGATGGCATCCTCTGTTTCAGAAAAATAAAAAAAAGTCTTCATTTCTCAAGCTGAATGACTTTGAGCAAACACACCGGAGTTAGTTGTCTTTTGCATTTAATGGTCTTTCAACAGAACATATTGTTTTTTGCTGTCTAAAATTCCAAGGACTTGATTGTTCTTTAGGATTTTCACTGACTTTTTAATTTTAATTTGACTAAAGCAGTATTGAAAAGAGATTATTTCAGCAGATAAATGACACTTCCAGAAAATAGTGATAATGATTTCTTGATTAAAACATTTCATAATCGTATCTGGAGCATTATGAAAATAATTAATTCTTGATTTCTTGATTAAATTCTTGAAAGACCAGCATAACCAAGATATCAAAATCAGTGGAAGAACATTTTCAGTCATTTTGATGATAAAAAAGCTAGAATCTTTATGTTTCCCCTACTGTGATTGGTTGTGTTAGTGACTGAAACAACAGCTAATATTCACAAGGAAGTTATATTGAATTATCTTATGGAATTTTCAGCTGATTTATTTTCAGGTGTAATGTAATTCTTACCAAACCACTTCTTATCACATTATGACTTTGGAGTTTTAAGCCTTAGGAAATATTTTGATTCTGTTGCATCAGATCTTAGAGTGCCTTTTTAACAGACTAGAGCACTAATTTACTGTCACTAAAAGTTCAATCCAATTTAGAAATTATGTTATCTAGAAATATTGCATTTCTCTTAAGCTCTGCTTAGCAAGACACTTAAAGATGTGTCATGAGCAAGATCATTTAAAAAAAAATCTTTCTTTTCAATATGTGCAATTAAAGGATTAAAAATAGTCACTCGTGTATGGTCTTTGTTTACTCTAGATGTCAGGGCTGTAATTCTCTATATGTTTGAGACTGGGAGGAATGACCAAGGCTCCAATCTCAGCATCTAGGACGTTCATAGGCCAGTGAAAGAGATCTGGATTCTGTTCTTATCGCTAGGAACAGTTTACACCTTACATCCACAAAAATACAGGAACTGTGCCAAATTAGACCACAGATTTATCTAGCCCAACAGATGAACTCCAATAGCAGCATGTGTCAAAGGAGGTTAGAAAGAAACTAAGAACGTAGTAACACTTCCCCAGAACTTTTTCCTGGCTCTCAACAATTTGTGACTTAGGCACATCCCTTGCCAAAGATACTTTTTTGTTAATTTGTCTCAACTGAGATATGTTTCATTTGCTCACTTTTCCTGGAGCAGTTGGAGACTTTTATCAGAAATACCATCTTGTGGCTCCAAGTCCTACAGCTTTGCACAGCTATGAGCAACGTGAAGAATGATCTCCTTGTTTGCTGTGATCCTCCGTCCCTCATTTGAGGCCTCATAGCTCTGTAGTACAAAGAGCAGTGAACAATATTTCCCTATTCACCTTATCCAGGGCTCTTGGCATTTTGTAGTCCACTTCCATGTCAATCCTTGGTCATGTCCAGCCTGGAAGTTTTTGTCTGCTTAGTTGTTTCCCATAGGAAAGTTGTTCAACATCTTTGAAGATCCTTGTTATTCTTCTCTAACCCTTTTTTCATTTCAGCCTAGTCTGAGCAGAGCTAATTGTCTTTGCTGACTTTCATCAAGGAAATGAAAATTAGCTGTTATTATTTCCTGCATTTCTAAATATCTAAGAAGAAAGGAGTTCTACTCCCCTTTTTGCCCCTCCACAAAGGCATTCAGCCGTTGTTGTTATAAAAAATAATTAGTTGCTTTCTAACCAGTATAAAGAAATTTCTAGTTAGTATTTACAACTGCTTTTCAGTCATCTGTTCCAGAGGAAGTGAGCTGTTGCCAATAATAAAACATCACTATTTTCTTTTACTGTGTTTTCAGTTATATATTTTACTTCATTGCAATTAAATTTTGTCATCAAAGTTTAAATAAAAACGTAAATGAATACAGTAAAACAATAAAATAGTAAATTATAAAATGCCCAATATTTTTTTATGTCGTTCAGCAGAAATTAAATGAAATTTTCCAATGCCCTTCTTGAAAGGGCAACTTTTAAAGATTCTGTACCAGGATACTATACAAAAGAAGGCCATGAACTCCCCTATTATGGCTTTTTGTTTGTTTGTTTGTTTGTTTGTTTACTTATTTATTTATTATTTATTAATTCTTGAGAGTATTCTAGCTCCCCTCCTCTACCTCAGGAATGTATAGAATATCTGCATCAAAACCAGCAGGATGGTGGCTCTGGAGTGTCCATCATGCAGCTGGGGTTAGTGTCCAGGGAGCCAGGCAATGATGCGACTAGGGCACCGCGTCAGGTGTTTTGATGTTCCTCAGTACCTCCTCTGAGAGGAACTGCTCTGTATTCCACTCTGGGGACCAGATGCTGAAAGCTAGTCATAGTGAAGTTAGCAGCTGAGAAGTTTTAACATATTTCAGTGCCCAAGTTCCTTTTTGGATCTAGCTCGCTCTCAGCTTTTACAGCACAGGGTAACAGTTCCCACATTCATGGAGAGAGGCTTTGATGTATCTCATGCAGCCTGCCTAGCAAAGTATGGAGAGGGGGAGGTTGGCCTTAATGCCTTTTGAACTGTTTCCATGTTTAACTCTCCTTTTTGCAAATGTGCTAGATATGAAACAATACAAAGGACTGCATTATATTAAAGGGAAAAAAACCACAATTTATTATTTCAACAAATGATAAATGTTGGAAATCAAAGAACAGACTTGGTTTTGAATAATGTTAATTTTCTCTCCCTCCGATACTGC
Source organism: Piaya cayana (assembly GCA_013389865.1). NCBI lineage: Eukaryota > Metazoa > Chordata > Aves > Cuculiformes > Coccyzidae > Piaya > Piaya cayana. The sequence continues at coordinate 18,152 of WAAB01024178.1, forward strand.
CTCTAAATGTTGATATATCACGTCTCTGAGGAAAAGGTAGTATTGCACCCACTGATAGTGATTATTAGATAAAGGTTGCAATTGTGTGCTTACGTTCCCTCTGTCCCTGAAAAGGGTCTGATTGTTAAAACATTCTCTGAAGAAGCTGTTTCAAGCTTTTCTACTAGGCTAGACTTCATCCTTGGTGATTAGCAGCCTCTTTGCTTTGAAGATTTAGTGCAAGCAAACTATACTTCAGTGACCTTTCATTTATGTTCTGAACTCTGAAAATTCTTGCTTGGCGCAAAAGAAGCAGCACACATGCCAGCCTGACAAAAGGCTGAAACAGAAAGATATATATCAGGAAGCGATTCCTTATTCTTGCATCTCTAGATCCTCACTTTTTCTTCCTCTAGCCCAGAGAATATAATATATTTTTATAAATTGCCATTTGGAAATTGCCCTCACGGTTGAGACTTTGGCTATAATACAATAGAAATCTGTTTTCAGTTTGTGGCTCTGATTTAGAATTGCTGTATAGCCTGTCAAGTGACCAGGGAGAAGAGTAATCAGCCCTAACAGGCATCAAAAGGTAGACTTTTCTGAGTGAGTCACTGACAGATTGTTCATCTGAACTAGGCTCTCTTTATAGATACAGACTCATTTTCTCCTAACATAGACAGTTAGAATAGGCCTGAACTATTTAGCAATGGTACTAATTTGTCTCTGTTACCTATGGAGGGACTCCAAGGTGGTACAATTCTACTTAGCACTGGACTTTTGAAAATAAGATGTCTGGTGAAAAAACTACTTAAAAATCTCTCTTTGACACGTGTAATATGCAATTATGATAGTGCTGTTCCATTCTTTGTTTGCCTTGTCTTTTCAAATAGGGGATTTCTGGGGGGGGGGGGGGGGAAATCAGTGTTTTATCATGTGAAATTCTGGTGCTTACCCTGTGAGGGATGGAGAGGAATCATAGGTTCCAGAAGGGCTTTTTCTTTTTTTTTTTTTTTTAAATTAATACCCACTGATTTTAACAGAAAGAACGTTCTGAAATATGATGCATCTCAATGATATTTGCAAGATTGTTAAAGGGTCCCAGGAATGATTTCAACACTCCAGAAAACACCCCTGGTGTCTGAGAAGAACCCTGCATTCTGAACCTTTAGAAACCCTAAAATTTCATCAGTAAAATTTTTGTACATTTGATTTACTGAGGTTAGAAACTTCACCGAACACCACTGATACACTGGATAATGGTTGGGGAAATTAGATTCCTCTTTTCCAGAACCCAGTTGCTGAAAAGTTGGGAATGAATTACTTGGATGGAATAAGCTTACCTCTTGCCACGGGCAGTCCATGTCTAGCTTTCTGAGAACGCACTGCCACCACTGATGGAGAAGTAAAATTTTTCTATAATCACTTTCCTTTTAGCAAAGCTTTGTTCATGGCAAAATCTTTACAAATAGGTTCTACGATCCTCCTCAAAAGAAGCCATAAGGTGACACAAATATTGAATGCCTTTCTGGTAGTTTTGTGTAGTTCTCAGTGAGTTGTTCCATTAAACTGCGTAAGTCTTGTTACCAATCTCCAGCATTGGACTGAATTTAATTTTCCAAAAGTTCTTGTCAATATAGTTTTATTTTCCTTTCTCTCTACTTGTTTCTAAATAGTTCACAACTGCCTGGGTGATATGGTTGTAGCTATCCAGATTTTCCCTTAGAGAGAACCAGCACAATACTACAGTTAATGAGTTTTCTTTGACATTATTCATAAATGGATAAATCAAATAAATCAATTCCAGCTGACTTCCTCTCATCTAAGTGCAATAACTGGCATTTCTAAAGTACATCTAAACAATGAAGAGAGTGAAGTTACTGAAGTTCACACATGCCTGCTGTTTGTCTCCATTATAGAACCGGGTTTAACCGGTCTGGACCAATCCTGGTAGAACTAGTGGCTGAGAACATGCTGGGTGGCTGGTTAGTGTGGTTTGATAGATAATAAGCCCTCCTCTCAACTTGCAGATGTTGTCCTTTCTCTCCTCAAACTTCCCTCTCTCAAAATAAAATGCTGTGGGATGATAATTCTGGTCCAGAAGGAAAAGCTTGATCTCCTGACATGGCAACTGATGCAGAAACAGTCATTTTAACAAGAGTTATAGGGAAAAACATTTTACCTGGTAAGGTGAAGAAAGATTTTTTTTTTTTTCCAAAAAACCCCAACAAACCTAAGAGATTGAACTAGAAGAAAGAGAGAATGGGGGAGAATTAGCACTGATGTTCAGGAATGGAGTGACATAGAAAGGAGAGGAACTAAGAGAATGAGTTTAAGGGAGAGCAGGACATGAAAACTGCCATGCAAATATCTGGTAAACTTCTCAGAGTGAAGACAGAAAATAAAAATACAACTGAATAAAGGACATTAAGCCACATGTTCTAGGATAATTAGAGATCATGGTTTCATGCAACACGATGAAAACTTTTATTTATAACAACATACTCTGCCATCACTTAAATAAGTCTGAGCTGATTCCATTGACATCTTTGCCTTTCCATGTAACAGTTCTCAAATTAAAAAAGTCAGAAAAGTCAGATGACTCCCCTGGAATTTATGGGATATACAGCCATGTAAACTGAGAGCCGAATTCAGTGAAGTAAGTTGAGTCAGTGCCAATAGAAATCATTTTCTGTGCCATGTTATTTTGGGATTAGTCTCATAAAGACATGAGGATTTTTTAGAGTAAGTTTTCAAACCGTTCTTTTCAGTGTTGCCTTCATCATTCTAAGAGGTATATTTTCTTGAAAAAAGTAATAAAAATATGAAACAATAAGCCCAACTCTGACAATTTTTATTAATTACGCCAGTAACACAATATAATATAGACTTAGAAAATATATAATTAGAAATCAGCTATCACTCAGCTAGTTATATGCACTTATATTTTAAGATAGAAACTACTTTTTCTTCACCATTTTAAAGAATCTACTCAGAAAATATTTTCATGTGTTTTTCCCATATTTTTCTTTTGGGATCAATAGTGCCCTGAGGGTTACTATGCTCAATTTGTCTTTCTTGATGGAGGTTATTGTGGGTCCTAAAGACCATTTCTCTGAAGTGGGAACAAAGGCAACACTTGAGCGTATACTTTCTAATTGAAACAAAACAGTGGGAAAGAACATTCCAGACTCTGGGTATGGGGTGAGAGGTTGGACTGTAGGAAGAGTGCAAACTTCTCTTTATAGTTCTTGATATACAGAACAGAGAGAAATAAAGAACACCGATTGTCCAGCAGATATGTTCTGAGCTAAGCCTTTATCAATCCAATCATCATTGCATTAATGAAATGGGATAAAGAGTCTGACCTGCAAAAAGCGACTCAAGTCCTACCGTTTTCCTAGCTCCCTAATAGTTTCCTTCCCTGATTTTCTTTTATTGCACTGCCCCTATTATTAGATGCCAAAAGTTCAGGGGATTTGGCAGACTGTTGCTATGGTGTGGCAACCCCTTTTGGTGCACAGTAGCTATGTTGTGGGTTTACATTGTGGATCTCCTTTCCACAGGCTTGAATCAGAGGACTCTTTTTATCCCATACAAGGCTGAAACATTGCCTCAAAATTACAGCTGGAGCTGTGAAGAACACCATAGGCTTGAAGGCCAGGCCTCAGAGCAACTTTATTGGACAACAAGGCAAAATTTTTAAAAGAAAGGAGGAAAACAGATGATGGGCATGGCAGGATTCTTTCTTCCATTTAGCCAAAGTGGAGTTTCCAAGTGGGGCTGCAGACTTCACTTAGTAGCGGGTTGTAATAGTTTGCCAGCCACAAGCACCTTTAATACCTCCAGTGTGACCATTAAAAGTTTTATTCAGAATATATTCAGATACTATTAATGTAATAGAAGATTAAATCAGCTGCACTTCAGACCCTGCACACAGGAACAATTTGACTCCTTGCAGAAAAATGACAAATCGCATCCATTTACTCTAAAATCTTCAAGTCACACATCTTCTGTCTTACACTGTATTTATTTTTAAAAAAGAAAGTAATAAAGGAAAACATTAGAAAAATGGTAAAACCAATTCTTATGATTAGTAATAGAAGTATTTTAAAACGTTCAGGGCAGTGAGAGTGTTTAAATGTATTTCTGAAAGACAAAGAATATATTTATACTTTAAATGAGGTTGGTAGATAAATCCAGTGGTGGGCATGGGCATTCTAATTTACTTTATTATCATCTGGAGAGCAATATATCTGACCTCAGAAGTAATTTCTTATATGACTCTTATCCTCTATTTTCCTTTCAGTAGCTATTAGGAATTTGATCTTTCTCACAATTAAAAATAGATCTGTTTGTACCCTTCTTACACTGCAAGAGCACTTTTTGAAAACGCTTTTAACTAAGTGAAAGAGTCACTAGTCCTTACTGTATGCATCTCATTCTCATTACACCTGAGTAAAATAGTTTTCCTAAAGGCAAGCAGTTGATTGAAGCATGGTTGCAACTCAGTCTGGTAATTGCTTCCTCCATAGTTTCACTCTTTCTGGAGGCAACAGCCACATAAAGAGAGACTACAAACTTGAATACAGGATGAAGGTGTAAAAAATCAGATTTAAAAATGAAATCTTAAATTAAAATACAGTACTCTAATAAAAATTATAATACAATGTTAAAAATTGGTTCAGAGCTCTCCCAGTGATTCAATCAGCTTGACTCAGCAAACTCTAAAGTGGCATGTGCATTTGACCCTGGCAAATATTCTTGCAGTGGGAATGAGTAAGTCGGGTCTTTTTTTGAGACATTCACATCATAGAACTGAATTGTACTGCTGCATATGTTCTGTAAAGAAAAGACCTGAGTAGGTAATTAGGAAACAGGTTTTCAGGGGTTGGAACTAGATGATGTTTAAGGTCCTTTCCAACCCTAACTGTTCTATGACTCTATAATTCTTCCTGCATCCTGTTTATAGAGGATATAGACAGAGCTTCGTGCTGTACAAACTTTTACAAAATAGTCATTTCTTATTTCTGTCACAGCAAAAAATTTGGTTAAATTTCAGGAGTAAATATTTCTCTCTCCCTCTTTTTCTGTTTTTTTTCTTTCTTTTTCTTTTTTTTTTTGTTTTGTTTAAATAGAAAGGTTTTTTGAGAGCCTGTGCCTGTAATGTGCTGTAGCCTTCGACTCTCTCTGGAAACGAAGGAAGTCTCACTTTGCAGAACTGGTCAGAATTGCCAAATATAAGCTCTGGAAGGACAGTCTAAGGAGATGATGGGGTAGACTTTAATCTTCACTAAATGACTGCTGTCTTCTACAATGTCACGACTGAAATCAGAACTGGGGCTGCAGACTAAGGAGCACATGGACTCCTATGTCGGGAGCTGCTAGACCAGAAGCCAAGAGAAAACACAGCTAGTGGGATTAAAAAGATGTAATAAAGGGCCAGAAGTGTCCATAGGGTAGAGGGATGTAAAGATAAAGCCAAAATGTGCCCTAATCCTTCCTCCTATAATACAAGGTGACTGGGCAATGGATGGGGTGTCTTAGAGTCTGACTGAAGGTGTGTCTGAAGATGCTGGATCTGAAACACTTGTTTTCTTGATAAAAGAGGATCCTGCTCAAGAAGGAAAACCCCACAGATCTTACTGTGCTGTCCTTAGGAACCAGAACAGAGATTCAAAGGATAATGTGACCCTCCTCGCACTTTATGGTGCCTTGTTTTTGTGTTTGAAATTTTATTTATATTCACTGGCAAGAGGAGACACCAAGCAAAAAATGATTAGTTTTCGGAAGAAACTTTATTCTATCAATGCACAGAAGTAAAGAGATGCACAGAGAAAGGATTTGTAGATATCACAATAAATCCACTGAGATGCAAAGTGAGACTGTAAGACTTTTCAGTAAAATTAAGGATTGTCTCTTAAAAAAATTTAGTTCACCCTAGTAAAATGTTAAACCCGGAGAAAGTCAGGATTATGCATTATGCATTATGAAAGTCAGGATAAAGACAACAAAATGATAGAATTTGTTACTCTGTGTTGTGTGCAGCAACAGTTAAATAGGTGACTCCAGTGCCTATCTGAGTGTCAATCAAAACCCTTCAAAGACCCCAGAAAACTCTAGAGAAGCTCAGCCAAAAAAAAAGGTAGATTTAATGTTCATATTGCATAGTATCTCTTTGACTTCACTATGGATTAGTTCTCAATTTTTATTTTCTGAACAAGTCAGCTCAGCTATGTTCAGACAGTAATGTGAAATATATTGAGGGCAAAACCTGTATGAATTTAACAAGCATAGGAGCTATCTGAGAGGCTTGAAGTCCTGAATTAAAAACAACTCCAGTACACCATATGCAATTTCCTTGATTTGAACTCTATTATTGTTATTGTTGATATTGCTGCTTTGAAAGATTACCTGCTTGCTTGCTAATTCAGAAAATGTAAATTGATCACTAGTGAGAGATAACACACTTCCTAATTCTTTCCCTATGTGATGTTGTTTCAGTATTCAAAATAATCACCATTTTTTATATTTGGACAGGACATGCCTTAGCAATACTACACCTATTAACTAACATTGTGTTTTGCTCTCTGGTAATTGCAACATCACTTATTCTGGCATCTGGTTCATGAAGCTGCTATTTATAAAATGCTATCTATCTGCTGAATCGCAGCAATGTGGAGGCAAAAGCTCCACTAGTAACCCACTTATAGAAACATTAACAGAAAATGAATTGGAAGTAGGGATTTTTCTGAACGACAGAAGGAAGTGTCTAGTGTTTTGTGTGCTGGATTATGGGATTTGGAGAACAACCTGCGGAAGACAGAAACAGCAGTTGAGGATGAAATGAAGAAGATGCAGGAGAGAAAGAAGGACGGGTGAAGGAATTTCTCAGAACAAAACCAGAAGGAAGATGCTCGGGATAGTAGGAAATGACTGGGAAACTCAGCACTGTTCTTCAATCAGCACTTCTACAGCAAGTTGGTCCAAATAAAACCCTTCCTAAAGATCACCAAGAGGTAGGTCCAGGAAATTTCCAGCTAAATCAAATCTGCCTCAAACTGTTGACTTGGAAGGTAGCTGGTAGATCACAGGTGTGTTCCATAGTGATACCTTCAGTATGGGTCTTTCTGGTTCATTTTTGTTAAAAATCCAGTCTGATCTCTCTGGAGTCAATGTGATATTTCTGCCTTTGGGTTTTGAAGATGCAGGGTAAGAAAAGTAATCCCTTCAAGTTTGTTTCCTTTCCTCAGACACTGTTGGACACAGAGCTATTAAAAATGAAATGTTTTTGTTTTGTGACTTTGCCTGAGCTGCTTTCTCAAGTCCATCTCACCCTTCCCCACACAATTAGCCCCTATTTTCCTTCTAGGAGGAAAGAATTCATGTAGTATGGTGACCAAATGCATAAGAGCACAATGTATACAAAGCCACATCATTCCTAAGCGTAGCCTCCCAGACAAAATAGGATCATCTGTGTATCAGTGGGAATTTTAAGTCAAATATGAGCTTTACCGAAATAACAAAATCCTGCTGAATTCATGGAGCCAGAATTTGTTGCCCTCATGTTCTCTTACAGGAGTATTATATAAGGAGAATTAATTTACTACCCCAGAGGTCAGAGTAAACCTCAGTGTGATAAAAGTTAAAATTGATAAATAAAAGGGATAGATAATCTTCCTTCTTTTTTCTTTTTTTTTTTTTTCAACTGATCTGGCAATTTAATAGAAGGCCTTATTTTGATTTAAGAAAGTAATCCGTTGTAAATAACAGATCATCTATCTTTTTTTAATAATATGTAGAGTAACTTAGTGCCAGAAGACACTAAAAAATGCACAGCAAACACTGTCAAATAGAGTGACCCAAGCTTTCCAAAGTCTGGAAACTGTTGTTAGCATACAAAGCTGTGTTCATTAAACTATTTTTTCAATACTTACCCAGAGGAATAACATATGTAATAGTCATCCATGGAACAATAAAAGATTTAGTTAACAACTTTTGTTCAATTGAAACAATGTGCATATAAAAAAATTGATCATTCAATCAAAAAAATGCAAACATCCACCTCCAGAAACAGGCATTTCAGTCATACTTGGAATTTAAAGTCTCAGAACTGTTCCAAGCATCTTTATTTGCCAAACCATTCTTTGCTAATAGTCCAACTCTGGTTTACTTTAGCAGAACTGCTCAGGGTGGAGAACCAAATGACTTTTATTACCTACAGTATACATAAAGTAAGGGAGTAGTGAATGTGAACAACATCAGCAAAATCATATCAGTATTTGAAAACAGACTATGGTGAAAAGTATAGCAATTTTTGTTAATGCATGCAGCATATCTTGTCTTTTTTTTTTTTGTAGGCAGCTATATATCCTTTTTTCATTTTTCTTTTGAAAAAAATGGTAAAAATTCAAATAAAGAATATGGAAAAATCCTTTCTTGTCTGTCTCTCATTAAAATAACAAGTTCTTAAAAAAGAATAATTAAAAGAAACCTGAGAGTGTAAAAAAGTTAAAAAGGAAGCTTTGTCAGGGTACATCAAACATTAATGCATCTTGTGTTATTTAAAAGATCTGTAGCCTGTTCAGTGAGAGCTGCTCTCTTTTAAGTTACAGACCTCTGTGATCCTATCCCTCATGCAGGCTTTAATTCATAACCAAACTCTTAGGACATTGACAAAAATTAATACTACTTGCTAGTAATAGCAGTTGCTAGCTTGCTGTCTCCTTGATTCTAGCCTATAGCGATACAGACATTTATTTCTTTGCAAAATGCAAGTGAATATCAAATCACTGGAAAGAGTGAACATCTCAAGAAAAGCTGCACATCCCACTTGCAAGAGACAAGCAGTCACATCTGCCAAGCCATCGCCTCCCATGCTTTGAAATCTATGCCAGAAGGGTTGTTTCTTCCACAAAAAATGCAATGGTAACATTGACAGTCAACAACAAGAAACAGAAATTTGAGTGATATCCTCTAGGCTTGCCTATTCTGTGTCTTCTGAAAACAATAAACTCTTGCAGGAGAAGCACGAACAATGTTTGAGCTCTTCTCTGAAGATACTGTTATTGCTTAATAATTTCAGACAAGAACAGAAGAGCGTTTTAATCTGTCAGAGGGATGAAAGACGGAGCTGGCAAATCTGAATGACACAGAATTTGTGGAGTTCAGTAATCCCCATGAAAATAAACAGCTCTCAGGAAGTACTAAGTGATGATTCCAGGAATTAGTGCTGTTAGACTATACCAACACAACAGCAATTTAAGTTCTTTTAGGTCAGCAATAAACAGATACCAGACTCTAGAATAACTCAATGTAATGCTAGCAGAACAGAAACTGATGTCAACAGGAGCGGAACTGCATTCATTTCTTTGAAACTGCAGAGATCTGAGAAGCCTGGGGATAAGGAAGATAATTTCTTGGAAATGGCAACAATAAAAAGAGCTACAGCCAACACTGGGTAGATTTTGTAACCTATCAGTAATAGGTTTCGGCTCTGTCCCCTGATTTTCTTTGCAAACAGCATTACAGTGTAATGGATCAAAGTCTCTGCTGCACTGTGGCTTCATTCACCCAGAAATATGAGGGTCACTTCTATGCCAGTACAAGCCCCAACTACTGCAGAGCCAAGAGCTGCTTTAAAGCCTGACAACTTCCTAAAGCTTTTCAGGAGCAAGGGTCACTGCAGGAAAACTTGCTTCCTCCTCTGTGGAACAATGTGGGTTCAACTATTTGATCAAGCTCAGCTTGAAATTCAGTAATCTAAACACAGTTTGGGAAGGACATTGATCTTTCTGAGCATCCAAACTGCTCCAAAAGGTGGGTCTCTAGTGCACTAAACAGTACATCAGTGAATGAATGAACCCAGAGGAAAAAGAGAAGTAAACAATGCTGCCTTCTGCACACATATGCTTCTCCCATCAAAAAAGACAAACCTATTTTTGTTCACTTCTACAAAGCTTAAGTTTTCACACTTCTTTTCACTAAGTCTTTACACATTTATTATCTTTTAAGCATTTTCAGCTAAAGAGTTATAGAAGCTTTTGCACTCTTCTGCTATAACTTAATTAGCCTATAAATGTTGCCTTGGCAACTCTGAAGTGTGAAGTCTGCTCATCCCCAGAACAGGTACAACACAGCCAGAAATGCTGCATTTTTTTCAACATTGCCGTACCAATAAATCTCAGCTGTTGCTCAAATAGACTAATTCTAGGAGTGAAAGGACAGTTTAATCTCCATGTCCATTCAATTTTTGCCCTCTGTAAAGAGACTGCCAAAAAAGTTGCCAATTAGTGCTAATTGTAGAGAAGGTTTTTGTGATGTGCACCCTTGTCCACTGAAAATTGGATTACAACCATCAAACTCATTTCCTATGCTGCTGGTATATTTTATTCAGGTCACCAGCAGTTCTGCAGTTAGCCTTTTTTAAAATAGTGTCTGATCACGCAGGAAGAGAATAGAGATTGAAGATTCATCACTGCATTTCACTCTCTTTTCTCTCAATGTGTTAGAATTATTTGGGAGATTATGTTAGTTGAATTTTCTCAACCACAATACACAAAAGCAAAATGAGACTTCAAGAGTCATTCAGTTCTCATGTGGTTATGTAATAATATATTAATATAAAGGATTTCCATTTTTAGACATCAAGCCCCTGACAGATGTTTTTGGATCTAGTTGCATTTAGTTAGTCTCCATTATTATGGCACACTTTGATCTGGAGAATTCCTTGTCTGTGATCAAATGTAAAATGAATTCAGATTCATTTCCTTTCATCTCATGCAAGCAAGACGTGTGAACCATTTACTTAGCCTTGCAACTCTGTATGATGAGTATTGTCTTTTTCAAGGTTCCTGGTGGGATTTTTTTCTTTTTCTGGTAGATGAACCAGCTCCTTTTTATGATCTTACAAAAGACACCAGCAGAATGTCACTTCACATTTGTCAAGAGCAAGCCCCACAATCTCTTTAACAAGTGATGTTTTACAATGTCTTGCGGGAGATTTTTGCAAACTGATGTTAATTAGCCAAGAAAAAAGAAAGATAGCAATTAAAACATCAAAACTGTCTTAAGAAAATCTGAAAGGTTCTGCTCAACCCTGGAGAGGTAGATGTTATGAAGGCTAATACTACAAAAGGCTCCTTAACTCATCTCATTATAACTAAGCATTGTAGTGATCAGACAAGAAAGATTACCCTCATTTAGGAGTCTTTGCTGCCACCATTAAGGTTCAACAGAGTGTGCTGAAAGAGATTTTCAGTAATATTAGTTTCTTTGTATTCACAGGTTTACATCATAACATTACGCATTTCCTGTATCTATATGTTGTTGCTACAAGGAATATGGAAAAGGCAAATAGGTAAATCAAAAATACTTTCCCTCACTCTTTTACCATCAGTATTTTAAAACAAACTCTTACTATATATACTGAACATCATATGTCAATCATTTAAATTTAAACTCTCAATTTGACCATAATCTTTACTTTAATCTATGAAAACAATCAATGTTTCTATAAGCTTTGAAGAACAGGCTCTTGCATACTTATTTTGTACATATGGGGGGTTTTATTCATTTTTATTGTCAGTTTAGTGTATTTGAACCAATTCTTCAGGAAAGCTACCTTAATGTCCTGTAGTATCATTAGGAAGAAGCAAAGTTTATGAAATTCCACAGAAAGGTCAGTGAAACCCATAATTGATGAACTGGCCCAGTGCAAAAAACCTATGTAAGACTAACCTTACCTTTTCAGCTTCACTTATGTCCATGCAGACTCTGCTTCTGGAAGGACTGAGAAATTTCTGGTTAGTCTTTTAAAGTTGAAAGATTTAAAAAGTAAGTGTAGCAGCTGGATGGACCGCAAGATGCCAGGGGTGCATTATACAGGTCGAGAAGTAGCTACTGTAAGTAAGTTACTAAATAGCAAGTGGTGAGTTCAGTTTCACAAACAGAAACATAAAAATATTATAATCTATCTACTGCTGTCCTTTTGTTTGCTTGGATGCTTAGAAAGTATGAATAAATTAAACTTCCAGCGTAGGTGGTAAGAGACAATAGGTACAAGGAATTAAATAATTTTTTTTTACATCCTGTTTTTTTCAAAATAGATGGTTAAAAATGCAATGTGAAAGATCAGATAAATCACCTTTTTATATCTGCTGTGGTCCAAGATAACTTCCCCAGTGCATCATTGCTGTTCAGCTGATCTGGAAATTTATCAAGCAGTGGCAGCCATGCAAATGCATGGTCTTCCAGTGGGTGTCCAAGGCAAAACTATATCTTCACTGTCCCACTACTTTGCAAAATTTTCTTCTTTTTTTGGCAGAAATTCCATTTAGTGGATTTTTTTTTCCCCCAAACAAAGCTTTTGGAGGGGACACTGAACAATTTACATTATATTATAGTGTGGTATGCAGATATCTGATGGCAATACTTAAAGGTACAGGAATAAAATGATCCATGTAGCCTGCAACTCTTATTGGCAGATGATTAAAATACCTCTTATAATCCTTTTTTGCTTCAGTCATGTGAGCTGATACAATGGCTGATTGTAAAATCCATGATTGTAAAATCTTGATATCACACAACCTTTAGTGTTATTTCAAACTTACTGTGCCTTTTTAGCCATTTACTGTCAGAATGCTCTATGTGCAACACCTTCCACCATTTGCATTTGCTCTCTGATCAGCTGCAGGTCATTGGCTGATTTAATTCTTCAAACTTTTCCTGTCTCTAGGGTAGTATCTAAGAGTAATTATTAACATTGGTTCCGTAATGCATCTGGATGGCAGTAAAGAAGCTGATGTTAGAAGGATTTTTTCACATACAATATTTGTATGCCACATTGTGTTGTACTCCACGTCAGGAGCTTTGAATTCCCAAATGTTACAGTTCTGGGAAAACAAGAAGGCAGGGAATCTCAGTTTCAAACTGAAGCACTCCAGTCTTCAAGAAAAAAATGTGACCTCAGTTTTCTCCTACAAATCACAACCTTTCTGGCTTGAACATAATTCTGCAGGTTATGGCCAAATAATTTAATGCCATTTGAAACCATTTAGATGAAATGCATGCTTTCTTCAGTAGTACACATACAGAATAAATGAGAGCAGTCTAAAAATTAGCCCCTGAAAAGGTGCATATGCTTGATACATCTTATTGCCTAGGTAATTGATGGGATATTTCAAGAATCAAATTAATGATCTAAAAGATGCAATCATTTAAATTAAAAATGAATTCTGCATTTTGAATAGCATGACATCCTGGAGAAATGAATACACAAAGGCTACTTTGCAGCTGTGGAAAAGATTGCAAATAGTTTTGTTCTGCCAACAACTGCCAGCCAGAAAGGGCATGAAACATTACGATTTGCTGTTCTGTACAACCATAGTTATATTTTCTGTATATAACAGTAAAGCGTTATGCCCTTGTAGACAAATTTCATTCAAAATAGTAGGGCCCACAGAGGGACCATAGTTTCATCACATAAAGGATGATAACAAGACCTGTGGGTAGACGGACAAGGGGCCTTTTTCTGTTCATGAGCATATTGGAATTAGTTTGCTATTTTCTTTCAGTTGCAGGATGTTGGGATTTCCCCTTCCTCATGTTGAGAGGGAAAAAGGAATTTCAGTGATTGTTGAATGTTACCAGCGCAACCAAGGACACTCCCAGGGACTGCAAGGCTGTTGTGTTCGGCTTATGGACAGAGATGTGCCCAGCTTTTTTGGAGGTGCCCTCATGAGACAGTGTCAAAAGGTTCCTCCAAGGGGCCTCTTGAGGATGCCATAAGTTTGTCATGTGCTTGGAAAGATCATTGTAGTGGACAAGTATCTTATATGTCCATGTTATAGGGGCATGGTTTAGTGTTTGATATGAATGGTTGGACTCGATGATCCAGTGGGTCTCTTCCAACCTGGTTGTTCTATGATTCTATGAGTCTATAAGTCTGTGACAGCAAATCTCTGTTCCCAAAGGGATGATACATCAGTTACTGCCAGTGAGTAATCATCCAATAGCCTCAGCCATCCACACATCCACTGGGCTGTCCAGTGTAGTGATCCCAAAAGTAGTCTGAGATTTTGCTCAGTGCTGGTGTTGAAGTCACTTCTGCCCAGGACCATTTGTCACCTTCCTAGAGAGCTAGAATTCATTCAAAAGCACATCTATGAGAAACCCCACATTTGGTACAAATAGTATCCAGAACTAAACCTGTCTTCTATTTAGAATTACTTTAGATGGCCCTTCATTTCTTCCATCTGTTGACTTTGTGAGAGCTTGCATTTTGGAAGAAACTCAAATCTGCAGTGACCAGATTAGGGAGATATATGTGCAAACTAAAGAAATTCTCTGCTACTCCGTGTTCCTGGGTAATACTCGGCTGCTATTCTTTAGTCTTGGTAAAGAAGTCTTATGGAAGCAGGATAGTATCCCCAGCTTCTTTAGATTTGGACTGTTTCCACCTAAATACTTTTCATCTCCAGACAGTGGCACTATTATAACTGACTATGAGTGTGCCACATCCATCAACATATTTAGAGTCCTTTTTGAGTTGCAGTGGAACTAAGTACTCATCTTTTGACTGTAGTACTCATATAGAAAACTGATTTTCCAGTAGGGATATTTTTAATGGATTAAAATGGATTAATGCTTATCTCCTACATGCCTGCATGTAGGAGAAACTTAGGAAATGTTTATTTCTGTCTAATCAATAAAGCACAAATCTATCAATAACAGCTTCTGACACAATTTTCAGAATTCCTTTTTTTACATCAAGGACGAGAGAGGAAGGTTGTTAAACTATCAAGAGGTACCATCTTAAGACATGCCAGTTTGTGTAGTCACCACGTGTAACACCATGCAGTGAATCGTACACAGACAAATGTCACCAATTATTCAACTTTCTGAGTTTATTTGTTGTCACTATTTTGTATTGCAAACCTTGCTAGGCTAAAAAGGTGAATGTTCTGCCAGAGTTCTACTTGTCTGCCTATTTTTCCAGTGTTTTAGGCTCTTACATTTTAGTCCACGGCATTTCAGAATCTCTTAAGGTTTTCCCTTCCATTATGAAAGCACTTACTCATACCAGAATTCAGACAATGTCCTTCCAGGGCTGGAAACTCAAATTTGTTCTGAAAGTCACTAAATAAACCACAACATCTCAGAATGTGATAACTCAAGAACATTTCTATTACACATACCTCTTTCTAAGCAAACAGAAGTTGCACACTATGATTCCTCCTTGTGTATAGCAAGCATGACAATTAGACTATCTTAGGTATTTCTCAACAGAAAGTGGTCTTGCTACAATTTCATCTTCCACATTTGGAAGAGAAGTGGAAGACATAACTAATTTTGTACCTGTCATAGTGGAACACAGAATTAAAACCATTAAACTCACGGGTTTGGATCTCACTGAAGCATATTATTCCTCCATGGCACATGCCTCATATAACCTCTGGTGCCTTGAAAGAGTGGTGTGAAAGTAGTCTTGCTAAGATTGGAAATACAAACTAATATAGCTCTCTAAAGAATGTAAAACCACATACTTCACTCTCTCTAACACCATTTCTGAGATCCATGCATACTCTGGTAAGTGATGTAATAACAAGGTGTTGATGATTTAGCTAAAGATTTTGTGTGAAAGGTATCTTCATCTT
Source organism: Piaya cayana (assembly GCA_013389865.1). Taxonomy (NCBI): domain Eukaryota; kingdom Metazoa; phylum Chordata; class Aves; order Cuculiformes; family Coccyzidae; genus Piaya; species Piaya cayana. The sequence goes on from WAAB01024178.1 coordinate 33,787, forward strand.
ACTTTCAGACAAAGTCTCCAATTACATTAATAGCATTTTCTGGCGGGCCACAGAGCACACAAATGGTAAGACTTTAAACTGAGAGTTTAAATTAAGTTTGAAGTTCTGGACAAAGATCAAATACAAAAGCATGTTACATTCAAACTGTAAGGCTTTAGACTGATGGTTTAAAATGCGATGTTCTCATATCTGGATATGTTTCGTGGCTCTGCTACAGACTTCTTGAGTGAAGCCAGTAATTCATTTAAATCATGATGTGTTACAGTGTTTTGATCTCTGAAATGAGGATAATGACAACTGTTCAGAGAGGTTGTGATGATCCATTTTTCACTGAAGTATTTGGAAATCTCTGGATGGACTTTGCTATATAAATATGCAGTACTATTAGTGTTGTAACTGGGTTATTTATTTACTGTTAGGGGATGCTACAGTTATAGTTTACATATAGTTTATATCTTAAGTCTTTGTTTGCAGTGACTTCTCTTCATTTTCTTCTACTTCAAACTCACGTATCTACCTTAGTCCAGAAGTCTGAAGGACAGTCATTCAGCTGTTATCAAAATACTTGAAAAAAACTACTTCTTTCAGCTGTTAGAGAAATTGAGCAGGAGTATTTGGCAGTTGGCTTCTAGTATGCATGTGCAGTAATAGCCACCATGAGCTTCTGCTTTGTGAGAAATAGTTTAAGATCCAAACTCAGTTACCTGTTTCATAAAGAAGTATATTCCCCTTACCTGAGGGAATGAAAAATATAACGGATACACATACATTTGCATAACTAAAAATACATGGACATCTGCTACGGAAATATATTAAAAACTTAAGGATGACAGTGAAATAAATGAGGTACAAATAAGACACGCTAAATATTTTATACAGTGGATTCCAAACTACAGCTGTTGTGACAACCAGCAGTTCTAAATTTGATCCTCTGGCTGCTTTGCCCCAGCCTATCAATAGGGTGTGTTCTTTCAGGATTTTCCTTAAAGAGTGAGTATCTTTCAGTCTACGGATGTCTCCACACTATGCTATCTTTGCTGCAGTTTTCTGGAAGTAGAAAGGAAGCATGCTTAGAGCAGGGCTCTGATTTGGCATCCTTAAATGATGCCTTTGCAGGCACTGACAGTTTTGCTTGACACACAACAGTCCCTGGTCTCTTCCAGGTTGTATTTGGGACCAAACCTTCCCAAGTGAGCCTCAGTATGGCGGAGCTTAAAGAAGATCATCTAATTAGTTTAGCTCTCACCCCTTTGTCTTTTCTCCAGAGTGGCTTAGCTGCACCAAAGTCTTGTTCCTACAAAGTATTGTCTAGTACTACAGTTAGGATAATATTCTCTGTGGATCTTTTCCTAAACTATGGAGAATTGTATCTGTATGCCACTGACACAACTGACTCATAGTTTTTCTCCACTTAAATCAGTAAGATTATGTTGATTTACCAGCTGGAAGCTGAACAAGTGAAATGAAAAATACTCTTCACCCTTGTTGCTGATCTTACATCTTCAATTTCTTCTTAGTAATGAAAGACATCTAGCCTAACTGTTGTGTAAATTAAATCAGAATGCAATTGCAAATCATAATTCTTCTGTTTAAAAGTTACTATATAGAAATTCAGTATGATTACTGCCCAAGTATTGCTGAATGTGGTTGCTATAAACCAGATGAGTTTTACATACTGACAGATGAAATTTGGACCATAAATTCTAAAACTGAATTTGGTCAGAAGCCTGATTATCAGCAGTACAGACAAGGATAAATGTGTTCCCATAGTTTCTTTGTATTAAGGGCTGGATATTTTTAAATAAGGGTATTTTTATCATGAAAATACTTTTTTTTTCTTGTATTCACTATTATTTTTTATCATATGACGTGGTATAACAGCGTAAGTTTGCTCGCTAGCATAATCTTTTGTTCAGACATCCTATACCTACTCTGTTGCAGAAGGTCAATTTCAGCAGTCAGACTGAATACTAGCACTGATATACATGGCTTTTTGGTGTCTTTATCTTGACAGATCATGTCAGTCTCTTGGTTTGCGGAGATAAATAAAGAGACAGGTCTGGCTTTTATGTCCTCTCATAAGAAGTCAGAGAGAACCAGCTAGCACAAGTTGCAGGAAATAATACAGACAGGCATGTCTTTTTTTTTTTTTATCTTTTCCCCTAAAATGTCTAACGTATCTGCCAGTATAAAGTTCCAAAGTATCACACACTTTTTTAGTCACTTCAATATTGTGATTATCTATGGTAGACAGGACTTCAATGACTGCTTAGAATTGTGATTGTACAAAGCCACCTTTGCAGAATCCTGTTGTCATTGTTCATAACTTTACCAGACTTTGACGTGATTGTATCTGAAAAATTTCAGAGGTTACATCGTAGCCATCTCTGATAATTGGATTATACAAAAAGTAAGGTATTTCCTGCTTGCTGAAAATGTGCTGCTTACCTAAGACCGTTTCTTGGAGCAAAGACATAGTATATATGATAGTGGATTGCCCTTTGCATTCTCCCAGATTCTGGCAAATTATAAAACTTAAAAAATTCAAACTGCACTAGAGAACTCCACAATTTACAAGCTAGCTCTTCTATAGATTTTCCCCAAATGGAGTCTGCTCTCTTTTTTTCACAGCTTCTGTGCTGATTGCATTGCATGTACACCATCCTCACTTCTCCTAAAAGGACAGCAGATGTCTCCTCCTGGCATTTGGCTTATCACAGTGCAAAATAAAAAATAAGTTGGAAAAAGCTAACTTCTCTTTTTTTAAAAAAAAAGGAAAAATACCACATCTGTTAGGAGTACCATTTTGAATTTGAATGTCTGTAATTAATTCTCTCCTTGATGTGGGGAGATTTTTTTCTCAGTCCTGATTTCTACTCCACTTGGCCATGCAAACCCAGGCAGGCTGGTGTAGGGTGATGCTGTTTGGGATTGTCCTTGGAACAAACAGTGTCTGCCTCAGTATTTATCCAGAAAACTGGATTCAATCAAGTTAACAAGTTATAGCCACTGCCACAGAGATCACAGCATCTTCTCTATAGCATATAGGTCTCTTGCATGAACACATGGATGGGGAATGCTGTCTGGACTCTGTTTCTACCCTCTCTCAAATTCAAAGACCTTACACATCACTATTAGGTTTTTCACAGTCATTCATAAACATCAGCATCCAGGGCGAACTCCCAGAGGCCCAGGTGAAGACACCCACAGAGGTGCCTAAGGCCACATGCTGCCAGGGATGACAAAAGCAACCATATATGCCCAGCTTGTCTTAGAGAGTCTGAAACCAGGCATCAGAGCCCAGGAGACAGTGGCTCTGAAGCAGCAAAGGAGTAGTTCCCTTCTGGCAGCGTGGTTCCCTGTTTGCCACTGAGAGTGCTGGATGCAGGGACTGTTGCCCTCTGCAGATCTTCCTCTGGCTCTCCTCTGAAATTCTTCCTCTCTTCCCTCCTTTGACCTTTCCTGAGACATAAGTGAATTTTCTCTTAACTTTTCAGGCAGCAAAATTCAAGTTTACTTTGTAATGCTAAGAAGCTTTGAGCTGTCTTTGACTTGGTTCCAAGAGAGTTAGGAAGATAATTAAACAAATAAGATTGGAATAAAGAACATTTCAGTAATTAAATACTTAGTCACACTTTAAAAAACAGAATACTTGTAATGAGTGCTCTTGTGCATTTATCCTAACATATTTTAGCACTACTAGATGTTCATGAAAGTTAGCCTTAGTATATTTGGTGGTCATAAGTAAAAAAAATAGGTTGTATACTTTTATCTTTCTTACAGTGTTACAAGTAATTTTATGTCTTCATAAGCTTTTATTGTTAATGAAAATGAAATAGTTCTTTTAAATAAAAGGTATACTTTAATAATGAACTTTTAGGAGCTTTGGAAGCACATTTTAAGTAAGTATAAAGTTTTGTTCTGACATTTATTCAGGACACTTTATTTCCTCTTGACAGCATTTTATTCTACAGAAGCGTAAAAGAAGTGACAGGTTATTGTGCATGTAAACATGGCTAGTTTTTAACTTCAAACATTCCCCTGTGATCTTAAAAGCTTTTAATTTGTTCATAGCTACAGGTTTGTACAAGTCCTGTGCAACATCTGTAGGCTGTTCTAACAAATAACTGTAGTGGTGGTCCCCAAAAGTTTAATGAGATTTGCGAAGTGGCTTAAGCTCTTATATGACTTTGACGTCTATGACCACCATCAAAAATGTTCACGCTTTGAATCTGGCACTGCAAAGGTTATGGAAAAATGTTGCATCCCCAAACCCTGCTGAGACTGGTGGGTTTCAAGGTGAGCAGCACCATGAAAGACATGGTCAGTGTTTTGTTGAACTGGGAATATCTGGGAACTTGGAATTCTGTGGCAAATCTCTCATACACTTTGGAGAACTGGGAATTTTGAGTCACAGTGCTGAAATACTTAGCTGAAATACTTAGCTGAATACAAAGTGCCATGACATTGAAAATTAATAAAACAGAAAAACAGAATTGTGTAGGCCCTTGTTCTCCAACACTCATTCTCCATTACCCCAGCCTGCACTTTATCACAGATACTCCTCTTCAGGAGATATTTTTAATTATAAAGACCTAGACTCCATTACTGAGAACAACATATATATTCTCACGGTTGAAATACATTGTGATTTTTACATATTGTCATGTGCACCAAGTAATTCACATTTAATTCAATACAGATGTCTAAATTAGACTAAATTTTATCACATTCATGAACAATATTTTTTCACTTCGTAGTCAGTTTTATGACAGTCATTCCAAAGTATTTTAAAATATATTAACTTTTTTTTTTTAAATACCAGTTTCTGGTAATTGGTATCAATTGCCATTCCTTCCAAAAGCCTCCAAGTGATAAAATTTGTTGAAATAAGATATATCTGTCCAGTTAGGTAATCAGTAACCCTTAAAGAAGACAAAAAGTGAACACCACCGGGGCTGCTGAGAGAGAGACACAGTGCCTGAGTCTCCAGCAAGCCACCCACAATGAGGGGTTCCTTGCAGGTCTTCCCCACTGCCCACCCTCATAGGAGTCACCTGTAATAATTTTTGCCTTTGGATTGTTTACTGTATAGCAGGTTTTGATAAAAAGTTTAATTTCTGATGTTCGTCATTCATCCTCTCTCATTAAAGTGCTTTTTGGCATATCCCAACAGAAGCAGACTTGACTTGCAGGTCAGATTTTTATGTAGCCAAGCCACTACTGAATATACAGCAATCAACATAATCTCTCTCTCTGTACTAAAAAAGCCTAGATAAAAGCGAGTATCAATAAAGCAGATGTTTAATGTCAACAAACAGTTTCCTCTGTGCTTCTATTTTATATTATGTAGCTCTCTTTAGTGATTGAAAGTCTACAATTTAAAATAATTAACAGTGACATAGGAAAAGATATTTCATCATAATACATGACGATCATCTTGGCAATATTTCTGCTATAGGATTCTAAAAAGAGTCTGTTGTTGCTGTGTGAGTCCTGCAAAGTGTTTTAAGGCAATGTAAAGCATGCACTTTAACCGTGCCTTGAGTCATGACTATGTGCCACCTAAACTAGACTCAATTCAACAACTTATTCCCTTCTGGCTGCATCCCAAAGTTGTTGCTCACTGTCATCACTTTTAGTTGGCCCTACAGCTTAGTGTTCATAGTGCCTTTCCATCTGCTGAGAGGAATATGCCATGCAGTATTCATTCTGATTGCTACTCTCTTTGGTGATACCAGTCTGGAGGTCCCGCAGCATGAGTGTTTGCCCCCTCAGTTTCTGGTTATACAAGAGAATACATGAGAGGAGAACAGAGAGTCCTTGGGTTTGGTGTGATTGTTAAAACCAGGTACTCCTAGTACAAACAATTGCTTGACACTATCTTGATACCTCTATCTTGATTCCTAAGGATGGAGAGCTTTCAAAATGCTAGCAGCAGTTTTTCAGGGCAAAAATATGTCGAAGTATTTTCTCAGTTGTGTGTTCATAGCTCCTTCACTTTGCACAAAGGATTTCACCAGAAGAATATTACCTTTCTGCATATTTGCCAGCAGCAGATCAAATATTCAGTGAAAGTGCATGCATCAATTTCAAGTACTTGAGAATTCGGAAAGAAATTATTTCTGTGTATAGCCCACTCTGCATTCTAAGGCGAGGACCCTGTGGTCTCGTCTCTGATGTGGATAACCAGTGGCTCTGTGTCCATTTTTCATCTCCACCATGATGTCAACCCACCTTACCTGGCTTCTGCCAGTTCACTGGGGTAATCTCTGTGACAAGGTGATCTTCCCTCTAATCTCCTGCCAGGCTGTTTTATTGTCAAGAATCTGCAGCGAATATATGACATTTGGCCTGCTTTTAAACCTCTTGTAAGGACACACCATTTTCTAACTTTCTAACTTTCCTCTTCTCTAACCTCTCGTTTTGATTTAGATTTTATATTGTGATACATTACATGAAGCTAAAACATTATGTGACAAAAATGAATATACTACCCATGGCGAATGTAACTTGCAAGTGCACAGGGAGAAGCATTTTTAGAAACAGGAAGTTTTTATAACAAAAGTAGAAAACTAGGGGGAATAAGTTGAGCAAAATCAAAGAAACATGATCCATAATATTATACTGTACTGACAGGATTGTCTTCTACGTGCGTAATGAGCAGTTCTTATTGTTAATTACTAGGCTATAAGAGGTCTTCCTAATATATCTAGATTTAGTACGTCAAACAAGGAATGTATCTGTTACCCTGTAGGCTTTTCTCTGTGGTTATAGGATCAGGTTCTAGCTATTTTATCACTAATTCAAAGGAATGACCTGAGTAAAGTAGATTTCCAATTGTCACAGTCCATCACAGGCAGTCTTTGCAGCTAATAGTTTTCATCTCTAAGACAGTGTAGTAAAGTTACAGATAATTGTATCTAAGTGTCCCTCTGCAAGGTGTTAGGTGTCTGTCTGCCTGTAAATGACAATGAAGATAAACCAGACAAAGCTGGCTGAATTCACCAAGCACATACAGTGCAACTCACAGAAAAGTTTAACTATGGAAGGACATAATTATTTCCCAGAGAAGAATAAGATACAATAACTGTAGTATTATGTAAGTAACACGGGTTAGTTTCTACTCCCAAAGACGCTTGCCATAGTTCTGAGTGAGTCTATTACATACTATATTACTGAGTGTAGACAAGAGCATATTGTTAGGGCATTCACTAGAGCAAGCTGTCTTTCTGAGTGCACTGCTAAAACCTGTAGGAAAAGTTTTAATGTATTATCAAACCCTATCATTTAGCAACCAGAGAACATAATTCTCCCTGTCACCCTTTGAGAAAATTGGATGCAAAATGTTTCAAAATCAGAAAGACTGTGCCTAATGGCCACAGTTTAGGAGTATAAAAAAATACTTCATATTAAACACAATGTACAGCTTTGAGTCAGATATGAGAAAATGTGTGTGCATATATCAATGAAAAAAAGAGTACATTTAGCAGAAAAATACTTTAGAAACAGAAGTTTAAGGGAACTTCATTATTGAAAGCAGTTCTGTTTTTCTGAAAATGCATTATTTGTAAAGAAGACTTACAGGTACATCTACTTCACTTTAAAAAATTCTTTGTAGGAATATATAATGGATATGTGTCTTAGTAAATTAACTGAAAGAAAGGAGAAAAAAAATCATGAACTCTATAAATGAAAATATTGTTTAGAAAAGGGGAAAAACAGAGCACATGACATTACTTCACCAAAGAAATATGATTGCATATTTTAAAGCAACATTTTCTTATTGCTGGCACGGAAAGCAACGCATGTAAGAGGAGGAGAGTAACCACAATGGTCATCTGTGGCAATCTGAGGGCAGAGAAATTTCTGGGCACAGAGAGTATGCATGCACAGATTCTCTAAGTCTAATGACAGAAGGATCACAGGGTAATGGACATTTCACAGTATCTTTATACTCATTTCAAAGAACGAATTATAGCTTGAGTATTAAAAAAAACTAAGGAAAGTAAGCAAACAGTACTCATCTGTATAGAGGGCTCCATCACTTAGATATTTTTGAGTCACCATAACTAGTTGAATTATTTATGAAATGAGTCACTAATATCCATGTTAAGGAGGAATGGTGTTTTCCTCTGTTTAGTGTTAATCTTTCTGATAAGCCTGATTTGTTTATTATGAAAAGCCTGACTGATGCCAGCACCTGCTAACTTGGGATCAGTGTATTAGATTATTTCCTTCTACCATCTGCTGTAGGAAAAGAGCTGGAATTCAGCTGATGTTTTTACATACATGACAAGATTGTAACTGTTTCTGTAAACTGTATTTTAATCTAGGAGTTTCCCTGGGAACATTCTGCTCATTTTAGCTAGAAATGCTGAAATTATGAACTAAGAATGAAAATCAGAAACTTCTTACTTGGGTTTTAAGAAATATGCTTTCCTTACTCATAATTTACTTCAGTTCTCTAGCAAATCCAAATACTGAATTCACTTTAGATCTTTTATTTATTTATTTATTTACTCAATTTATACTTATTTTGTATTGGGTCACTAGGCAACAAGATGCTAAGCCATGGGGGATGGCATAATGTCCATAATAATAAAATCTCATTATGTATAAATTTAGATGCAGACTGTCCTTGTATTCTAGAAACAGAAACAGGCAGCCCTTCAGGAATTACTGTAACTACTCTTTTTGCCTGAATGGTTTCACAGGAATGCAAACATAACAGAGCAGCATGTAATTTCTCCCTATGATTTGATATGGCCAACCTTAAGAAATGGTTACTTTCCAGGTAACTCATTAGATACACTTATCTATAGTCCCACACTTTATAGCAGCAGTTTTCAGGAGGAAGTGTGCACATGAGCAAAGTACATTTCCCCATAAACAGGCTGTGTGCCACTGAAATCCTTTTAGGCCTCCAGGTAATTCTATGAGTAGGGAATGGTCTATAGTTTTATTAAGTATTGAATAAAAGTACTGTATTGTCTTAAAGTGTAATGAAATCATTATGCATGTGTGGGAGAGTAATGTTAAAATTACAGTGGAGCTACTTAGGATTTCTCCTTCTTTAATAACAAATGCATTACTGAATGCAGAACCTTAATATTTCTCTGGTTTTAGAAATGAAAAGAAGGGGGATCTAGTCTTTGGAATTAAAACTGTGAATGAAAGTGTCTTGTTGGCTCAAATTCAAAGTACTTTTATTCAAATATTGACTCGCCAAGGTCTTAAATCAAATGACCTAGTGATTTTGTTTCAGGGCTTAGCAAACAAGGTCTACAACACAATACTCTTTGCTTGGCAGTAAAGTCTTAGGATCGTCAATAGTTATTTGGGCTTTGCTAGTAACATTAAAGTTTGTGTCCTAGGTTACAGAAAGCACAATCTCTCTAAATACTGATTTTAGCCAAATGCCTTGGTTTTGTACCTCTCACTTCCTGGAAGTGAATTTATAAGTACTATATGAAGTGGAACAGTGGCATCTCAGGAAAATATTGTAAGCTTTTATGAAATTTTTGAAGCACTGATCGAAGTATTCTTGTACTTCCATAACACACTCCCACAACTTACAAATTCAGTACACTCGGTGACCTGTCCATTCATCAGTCTTACCTTCAAATTTGCCACAACCATAACTGCTCAAGGCAAATGCCTTGGGTCCCAGTTGATGTTATATAAAGTTATTAACTTTTTGTTCAGTGCCTGAACCACATTACTATATTAGTTCCTTTGTTCAGACCTCATCTAAATAATTTTTTTCCCAAAACTCCTGACCAAAGAATGTAAAAGAGAAAACCGGAAAAGTGTTCACTTTACTATCATTTCTTTCAAGACATCAAAAGTAAGGCAGAGGAGATTACTCTAGCAACAAAGAAAAAGTTAGAGACCTTAATGAGAATAATGTATGATCCTTGAATTTATTTTCTTTTGATGCCTTTATGACATATGAAACCATGCAACAGAAAGCTGATCTAACTGCTATACTATAACAGATTTTCCATTAAGGAAATGGAAATTAGGTAATATATAGCGGAACATCATAAAGATGTGGAAACACAAGATCAAATCTCCTTTGGAAGGTTTAAGATTAAACACGGATTTTCTCCTGGATGAATTCAGTAACTGCTAGGTGGGATAAAACAAATCTTTATTAGTTTTGTAAATCTAAAACTAAATTGAGCCAAAATCATTGAGTAAATTTATTTATAAAAATAAAAATTTTGCTGCAATCTCTTTGAAGATGTAATCAATTAGTCTAATTAGGGCATCGCTAATTTCTGCAAAGGCAGCATGTACAATCCACCTATCAGGAAATAATATTTGAGAATTAATAGAGACAGAGGTATAATATTTCTAGGTCTTAGAGAATAATGGATTCCAACACAGGTTGAAAATATAACTGAAATGAATTAATTTTGGTGAGTTACTTAGTATTATATAAACTGGATTAAAAAAGAAGTGTTAAAATAATATGTGATTTAACAAAGAAAAAAGAAGCTAAAGGTTCTTCCACCCATAACTGAATGTTGAGTTTATACAGTCCTAGTACAATAAATACACTTCTTTACATACAGCTTTGAATTGCTTTGCTATGAAAGCCCTCATCCAGCCTTTGTCTTGGTGGTCAGTTTGGTATTTTTCTTGTGAGTGTTCCAGTAGGGAAAAGTATTGTATAAAGGAAGAGTAAAAAACCAAAGTATTTAAAAAAAATCAGAATGAAGATGGTAGCTTCTGGTATGCTAATTCAGCAAGTATCCAATGGCAGAGAGCTGACAACTCTTTTCCTAGAAGCTTCTTGAAAGATGTGAAGTATATACTGTCTCTAGGAACAGCCTGTTAATGCTATACATGTTTTCACTCTTTGTTTGTGTTCAACAACTGCACAGCAAGGCTTATGAATTCTAATACATGAATAATATTCTAATAATAATAATGAATGAGAGTATCTTGCCCAGTGAGATACTACAAAGATCCATGAATTTCTAATGTTTGTGCATTCATATAATATGGTTAGAATGCCAGAACAGTGAAATTAGTGCAAAACAAGGTCACATCTCCTCTGAAACACAACACAGTGGTATAAGGATATCTCATGATGCTGGTGGTGTGCTTTAAGGAATCTTTTTTCTTACTTCATGTGGCCACACATAGCAAAGTGGATGAGGTTTGGATGGTTCTGTATCCTTCCAGCCTTCGTGCAGCTCACTTGGATGGACATAAACTTTAATACAAAATTCCAGTCTTAACTGTTTAATTCCTAATGAAGCTAGCATTTCTAGACAGCAAAAAATATCACTGGGTAAAACCAAATTTGAGTTAACACAATTAAGAGCCATTTCACTCACTACTAACCATGCGATATTCCCATTTTGTGATTGTCGCCTGTGCCTTGCAATGTTAAATTTACGTTCTCCTGTTGAGTAATTTCAGGGCACTGCCCAGAATGGGGCTCTAGAAAAGGCTGGTAGCTAGGAGAGTGTTATGTGAGCCAAATTATCCCCAGCATGACTAACAGGGTTGATATGAGAGATGAATTGGGCCCTATGTCTCTTTACTGTAGGGAATACTTTCTCTGGAGCCAAAGTAACAGCTGCACTGTGCTCGTGACTTTAAAAAAAAACCTTGCATTTTTGGCAGAGTGAGTGCACATGCCTTTGTCTTGACAGTACAGTAATTCTTATTTTTTTGAATGATTTGTATGAGGACACTTGTACATCTCAGGTTAGATGGTTGGATTTTTCTTTTCTATTGCACTCCTTTAAGAGTAGACAGTGACCTACATTTGCTGCTTCTTGAAAACTGAAATTCCCCTGGCTGGTACAACAGGTGCACTGTACTGATGGAGAGCAAAGACAGGGTGAAGTTCAGAGCGGGATTCCTGCTCCAGGGTTAGCAGAAAGCACAGAGCAGTCTGCCAACTTCTGTCTGGCGACACTGAGCCCTGGTACATCCATACTGCTTGCACAACACTGTGTGAAATACCTTGTAGCCAGTATACGCCTATCTGCTTTCCTTCCCAGGGGTTTGTAATGATATCAGAGTGCCTGTCTTCACTTATAATACAAAGAAGTAACTTTAATAAATTGTAAGCTTCTTAAATGAGGAGCTATGACTGCCTGGCACATATTTAATTGTTTACAAATAATACTTCTTGCCAATATGTTAGTATTTCATAGATAATACTGCAAAATTATTCATAATAAAAATGATCCAGGATCTCTATAAAATCTAAGGGAGGCAAGTTCCAGTTACATGGTATGATGTGCAGTACTTTTCAGTCTCCTGATAAGCCTATATTTCATGTGTAAAACTTGGCAAAAGACTTCATGTCAAATAATATAGAAGTAATGAACTTTCAGTTACCTTTGATTAAGCAGAGAGCAAATGTGCAGACATTAACCTCAGAGGAAGTCACCGTTGTTCAAAAACTGTTCCAGCATGACTGCAGATAATAGCATAAACGTACACATACTGCAGGAAAAAAAACTCCACTATTTTTTTCAGAAGAGCTTTTGAATCAACCTAAGAATGAAAAGGTCGTTATATCAAACAGCTGAATCCGTTTATAATATTGTTCATAATGCCTATAGGTTTCTACTGGGTTCTATAAAATTTCTTTGTTTTCACTCCCTTTAAATTCTTCAGGTCCATGGGTTCACCTACAGAGTCACTCTGAGCTGCTCCACTGTACCCTGGTCTCATCAGGAAACTCACTGCACACACAATAACCTCCTCCTGCGTTCCCTCTGGAGTGATCAGGCCAATTGAAGAGATGGTCTACTCCAGCTCCACCCAGTGAGGGTGGATGAGACCAAGCCAGTGTTAACGTCTCAGCTCACCCAAGAGCATTTCGTGCAGCATCCACGCTGTCCTCACATCTTCACCTTTCTTTATACATTACTCCAATGCTCACAGACCTTCCCATCTTCCCATCTCAGTACTAGGGAATACGTTATAACTGTGTTATCTAGTGTGGATTGGTTGGTTGTTTTTTTTTACTTCATACTTGACCAGTGATAGTTTTTCCTTAAAATGCCTTTTATTTGGATCCTATGGTTATTTAGCCCCTGTTTCACTTGTGTTGGTGATAAGATCTTTATATTTCATTTAATATTCAATGTATGCACTGTCCTTGTGGGAGTTACATAGCCAGAACTTCCCCCCACTGGAGCTGCAGCTGGGCTTGTGGCTAGAAAGACACTCTGGGAGGGAAACTGAGGCAGGATGGTGTGGGGTAAGGTGAAAGAGGAGAAAGCAGGGTGGAGGTTGGGGCAAACAGCATTGAAATTACGCCAGTTTTAAGTTATTTGGAGTATGCTGAGCCCTTGCTGAAAGTTGGCCTCTGATAGTGCTTTGATAGATGATGCTGAGTTTCATGAGAAAAACCAAAGCTGCCTGCAGCAGCAGTGGCTGAGCACGCAGGAACAGCAGAATTGCCACTGCACACGGAGTACCAAATCACCAGCATGCAGCAATCCATCCAGCCATCTCCCTCTAACAATCCTAATTTCAGCAGCTGACTGCAGATGGATTTATGCAGGAAGCATGGTGAGACACAGATGGGAGGGGTCATAGGATAGGCATTGAGCCAAGCGCTGCAAGGCTAAGGGTCTGTGCAAGGCCAGCCTTTTCCAGACAACAGTAGCCTTGATCAACAGCGATAGAAGTCACATTTGACCTGGTGCCATGGGCCAGATGGTTCCATGATGTGCGTACGTATATATATGCTGCAAAAATAACCTTTGGGACTTCACAGGATAAGCATCAGTAAAGATGACGAATAAGACAAGTGAGACAAATAAGACAAGTGATTGCAAACTGGGCAGATTTGTGTAATGAGCTTAACGTCCTGACAAGAACAGTATATGAAGAGCCTGAGGAATTGATTTAAGATAGAAAAAATGACCAGACATGATAATAAGGAAGTAAAATATGTACTTCATATAGTCTTCTTTTCCAAATAAAATCCACTCATAAGTCTTAATTTTTACAACAATTTCACTTACTGAAACATTGCCTTTGCCTTTTCAGAACAAATGACTTCTACATTGTTATTTTCAACTTTGTGATCTTCAGACAAAACCAGTTGCAAAAGACCACTAAAAAAAAAGGAGGCAAAACCAAGTTAAAGGATTTAATAGCTAATCTGTGGCAGATTGCACTGGACGTAAAGAAGATATTAATTAACTACTCAATGTACATTTTTACAAATCCTATTCTTTTATCTGGTAAGCCTTATCTAATGCTGCACGTTAAGTATACAATACAAATATTTGAATGATCATGACATAATTACAATTCAGTTTGCCCATGCAATCCTAGCGAAACCCCAAGGAAGCCAAGCGGTTTCAGTGAGCACAGAAGATCCTTGTATTTCATTCATTTGCAAAGTAATTGGCTTAATATAATTCATTCCAAACATATCTGCTGAAAGAGATAAGTGAGAAGAATAAACAGTGTAAACAGGCGGAATTACTTCACTAATGTAGGAGGCATTTTAAAGGCAACAATTTAATGACAAATTTTAATGTCAATGTGGATTTAATGAAGTCAGAATACATTACATTGCTGAGGACTGCATTTGCAGATGTAAACCAGTATAGCTCCACCAACTTAGCTGGAACTTTACCAATCTATAACTTCTAGCCTTGAAAAATCCTATCAAACAGTCTTAGTTACTTCTCCTTTCTCCTTCTTCTGTTTCTTTATAGACTAAGACTATTTTCTCCAGATTTTTCCCCCCTACATCTCTATTCTTTCAGTACGCCTACTGGTTCTCTCCATGTAGTCTCTTCAGCTTTCTCCAGGGACCTTCTTTTTATTATTTCATAGAATAATCTTGGCTGGAAAGAACCTCTGAAGGTCATCTAGGCAAACACCCCGCTCAAAGTGGGACTAATTTCAAAGTTAGTTCAGGTTGCTCAGGGCTTTCTTGTGCAGTTGAGTTTTCCATATCTATGAGAATGAGGACTGCACAACCTCTGTGCCTTGCTCCAGTGCTCAACCCCTTGTTTGAGTTTTTATTTTATTATGTATTTTTGCCATTGTTCTCCTTTAAAGAGCTTCCATAATTTTTCAGCCTTGTTTAATCCTTGTGCCTGTCTCTAACCTTCTGCCTCTTAAAGTTTTAGCAAACATACTATTTCCATACTTTGTCAGTTTTCTGATGAACTTCAATTTCTCCATAATCAAAAGACACTCCTTCCTTTGATACACAGGGTTATATTTACTTCTCACAAGATTCAAAGTGATGCCATATGGGTAGAGGTCAGGTCGAATGACCGCAGCTTATTGCCCAAAGCCATTCAGGTAACATGAATACTACTAGAACTGCCTACAACCCCCCTCTTATTCTCCTTTGCTGCTGCACAGCCACCCCATCTTGCATTTGAAAGTGAGACTCATGCCTAAAACCTGTAGATCCTCAGTGGTTTCTGAAAACATAGTGGCTGCTAAGTATAAAAAGGTTTTTATTTTGAAACAATCACTCCCCTCAATTTAATTTCTTCCAATTGTTCATGTATTTTACAACAGTCAGTAAAATTAAAGCATTCATCCTTAAGCTTTGCTCTACTGCTATGTGAGCATCCTATGTGTTAGCTTTCTGCAACGGGACATCTCAGAATACTGAAATGAGCTTTGTATCTTTGTGATTCTGTGGCGGTGAAGATGGAGCTCTCTCCACCCACTTCCTATTCTTTCTCATTACCCAATGCTTGGAACTGGAGTTTTGCTTATATATTATGATCAGTCTTCTCCAGAGTATGCAGTTGAAAATAAATGGTTTGGAATTATTGCTTCTTGTTGGATTACTTTGATATTCACGGTACTTGGAGATTTAGGCTTTCTGTTTGTTCTCAGTTTGCAGAAGTCTTCAGAATTCAAATATTTGTTTCTTGTCATATAACAGTACTTATCATTGGCCTATTTACAGAAAATGGTTTAATACACATCTGAGAGCTGTCATCTTCAGAGTATTCAAGAAGGCAGCTCAGTATTCCCAACAAAACCAAATAATCTCAAGATTAAGATGGATAGCAATATACTTTGGAACAACCCAGACATCCCATCTACAATCAGGACACTGGCAAGGGATATCTGACTTTATTCTGGTGGTGAAGGTTCTTCCAATACTACTCACCTTCATTCAAAGCCTGACCAGCTCACTCCTTCATTTCAGAAGAAAGCATGTCCGCCAACTCAATTTCTAGCTTATAAGATTCCTAAAATAACAGGTAAGTCAGATCACAAAACAGCCCTAAGACACAAAAGGTACTTCAAGCTCAAAGACCATCCTTTAGGCTGTTTTGCCTTTGACAGAGTGGTCCCTGGCTCCTCTTGTACCCTGGTAAGAACAGAGGAAGCACCTGAATGAGCTCCATTCCACCTGTGCACTCTGTTCCCTCCAGCCATACAATAAGGTCATCACTTCTCAAGTTGCTCATGCTATCTTGGCCACCAGAGCACTGATGACAAATTCACTGAACACAGTACTGGCCAAAACTATAAACATTTCTGGCTTGGTTTTCTTGAAGCAAACAAGAAAACATTAGCACTTAATAAATAGGACACAAAAGAAATATTTGAAAAAAAAGTTGTATGCACACTGCTTGTCTTCCATAGAGCATTGGTGGCTGGATAGACAGGTCTCTCTGCCTGTGTTGACTTAGATTCCCATCCAACTTAGAAACATGGATCACCACAGCCATCTGCATTGTAGATATTTTCATTTAGATGGATGACACTGAAAATCATTCACTCATCTTTAACACTGATTAGTCATTGACTAAACGGATTCTCCAACTGGGGAATTTTTCATTCAAGGTTAGATTCCTGCCCCCTGCTCACTTGCCTGAAGACATAGGTCTAATTGCAGCTATAAAAACTAGATTTGGGTACTAAACAACTAAACGTTACATTTCATTAAAACAATTTCCAGAACTGCCTACGTTTTCTGCCAGAGAATGGTCTCCAACCAACCAGTTTTCAGTAAGGTTGCTGATCTAGAGGCTCCATTTAAGGGATGCAGAGCTCCCTGAAAGCTGGTACAAGCAGTTTTATGAGGACTTTGCCCAGACAGAATATTCTAAGTGCGGGACTGAGTGTTAAAGGAAAACAACAGTCTGTTGACACCATGGCATCAGACTCAGCCTTGAGCTCTCGTTCCTCTGGGGCTGCTTGTGGAAAAGTCTTCACCCTGGAACAGGCATGAAGGGGAAGGTTATCTGTGGGAGCACGTGGATGACACTGATCCTGAGAGGACACCTTTGAACATTCGGACTGCCCAGGGAGATGGTTGAGCCACCATCCCTGGAGGTATTTAAAAATGGGTAGATGAAGTGCTTAGGGATATGATTTAGTAGTGGACAGGTATGATTGGGCTTGATGATCTTAAAGGTCTTTCCCAACCTAGTGATTCTACGATATAGGGGTGAATCTATATAGGGAAAGAATGTGAAAAGCTGTCATTAAAGAGTAGCCACGAACAGGTTGAAAGCTTGTGGGTCAGAAGACTGAGGAAGCAAGAGAAACCTTGTGGTTGGTATATAATACAGGCCACCAGAACAAGGAGAGCCAGCTGATGAAGCCTTCTTCCTCCAGCTATAAGAGGCTTCATGCTCGCAAGCTCACATCCTACTCGGGGACTTTAACTGCCCCAACATATGCTGGAAAAGTAGCACAGCAAGCTGTAGATCATAGGCTTGTATCAGAAACAGCGTGACCAGCAGGTCCAGGGAGGTTATTCTCCCTCTCTAATCAGCACTGGTGAGGCTGCTCCTTGAATCCTGTGTTCAGTTCTGGGCCCCTCACCACAAGAAGGATGTTGAGGCTCTGGAGCGAGTCCAGAGAAGAGCAACGAAGCTGCTGAGGGGACTGGAGAAAAGGCCTTATGAGGAACGGCTGAGAGAGCTGGGGTTCTTGAGGCAAGGAGAGTGAATCCACCATGCTGTGTGGCTGCAGGCTGCTCCAAGTGCCACACACCTTCCCTGGAGATGTTTAAGGTGTGGGTGGATGAGGTGCTGAGGGACATGGTTTAGTGATTGGTGGGAATGGTTGGACTCGATGTTCTGGTGGGTCTTTTCCAACCTGGTGATTCTTTGATTCTCAATCTGGCTAATAGAGCCCCCACCCGAGGGGATGCGATACTGTCCCTGATGGTCACGAATCCAAGCGAGCTCATCGGTGACACCAGGGTGGGAGGTAGCCTGGGCTGCAGCGATCGCGCACCGGTGGGGTTCAAGGTCCCGAGGGACAGGCGAGGAGGACAGTCAGGACCCTACACTTGAGGACAGCAGGCTCGCAGCTCTTGAGGGAGTGAGGCAGCAGGAGCGCAGCCGGCGAGCGCTCCCCCGCCCCCCGGCCGCCATTGGGCAGCGCCGCCGGGGGGCCGGGCCACGGGGCCGCNGCGGTGCCGGCGCTGCTCTGCCTGCTGGCCGCCTCCTGGGCGGCGGCCCGAGCGGCTCCGCGGGGCCGCGGCGCGCCCCTCACCGCCGCCCCGCGCCTCTCCTCCTACGAGATCGTCACGCCCGTCCGAGTGAACGAGTTCGGGGAAGCCTTCCCTCCCGCGCGTCACTTCAGCGGGAGGAGGAGGAGAAGGAGCGCGGAGCCCGCGGCTTTCCGAGCGCACTACCGGCTCAGCGCCTACGGGCAGGTCTTTCGGCTCAACCTGAGCGCCGACGCGGGCTTCGTGGCCGCCCGGTACCGCGTGGCGCACGTCGGGGCCCCGCGGCAGCCGCCCGCCCCCGACCTGCGCCACTGCTTCTACCGCGGGCACGTCAACGCGCAGGAGGCGCACAGGGCGGTCTTCAGCATCTGCGGGGGCTTGGTAAGAGTTCCGTGCCTCCCTCGGCTCCGCGCCTGCCCTTCTCCGCCCCGAGGGGAGCGCGGGGGGTCAGCGGGGGGTGCTCCGGTCGGGAAATGCCTCGGCAGCTTGGAGTGGGGACGATGCTTTTTTGGCGGGATGGACAAACGCTGCTTTCAGAGGATCTGTTGCTGGCCTGTGATAGGGTTGGTTGGTGTAACTTCTGCCGTCGGGTTTCTTTTTTCGTCCTGATGTGACTCCTAGTGTCAGGTGCTACATCGTGAGAAACACCCCTGATGTCAGGAGTTCCTCCTGCTCTAACTCCTGACATTAGCAGTTACATGAGGAGGAAGAAGCATCCCTGTAAAAAACCGCAGTAAGCTATTAGGAACATTAGGAAAAAATTCTTCACGGAAAGGGTCATTGGGCACTGGAACAGGCTGCCCAGGGAGGTGGTTGAGTCACCTTCCCTGGAGGTGTTTAAGGGACAGGTGGATGAGGTGCTGAGGGGCATGGTTTAGTGATTGATAGGAATGGCTGGAGTCGATCATCCAGTGGGTCTCTTCCAGCCTGATGATGATTTTATGATTCTATTGTTTTGATAAAATGATGGCATTAGTCATCATCAGTTACCTGTTTGTAGCTTTATAGGTACCATGCGGTTATAAGTGATGAATGATAGTGCTTGTGATTGTAAGAACTACTGTTGGTATCTTCCTTCCTCTGCTTTCAGCTGTGTTGTAGTAGTGTGTCATGTTCTAATAGCTGTGCAGTAATGCTTTCTAATCCAGTTTCTGTTAAAAAGGAATGTGAAGCCTCCTATTAACTTCAGTGGGAGTGTGTCTACAAAATGCTTCTTAAGAACTGAATTGAGCAAGCAAATAAAAACTCTATTGATTGATACACATTCTTTGCTTATCCCTTGAGAGCATTCCTTCTGTCTTCCAAAGAAGTAATGAAGAAGCAGTGTCACACAACTGCCTATCAAAACACTTGTTCTGTGTTGCTAATTTTGCGGTTTTGTGTCAAGATGCAAGATGACTCATGCCTAGCTCCTTACCCCGTCACTGTTCATTGAATTGCTGAGGATAGATATCGGTAATGTGCATGCTGTAAAAATATGCTGTAAACATTACTGTGAATTTGAGTTGATGTCCCATGTTTTTTGCAGTCGCTCAGAAAATTCAAATACAAGTCTTTAATTTTTGGGAATTGAAAAAAATCCAGTTATATCCCACTCTCTAGTAGCCTATAGAAAATGGAATGGAGTTGGCTGGATGCGTTCAGGAGGGGGTAATGCATATTAAAAGAAGGCAATAGACATAGTGGAAGAAAGGATCAGAAATAATTGGTGCTTGAGAAAGACACCTCTGTCTAGTGATTGCTGTTGGATATGTGGATGTATGCTACCTCGTCTTTGGGTTGAGCCTGTAGGCTTGGGATAGTCCTTGGAAATTACTAGAGAAGCAAGTGTTCAAAAGCAGTAATTTTATGTTCATCAAAGTTTTGCCATTTATCTTGCTTCACAGATGTCTGCCGTTGGTTCTTGTCTGCATTATACAAAACTCAGTTTAAACTTATACCAGTCCCCCTGCTATGTTGCACTTCTACATCAGAGGGAGTAGAAAGTGGAGGAATCAGGAATATCTGGGCTTTTCTCCTTATGTTTCTTGTTCTAGTAGATGCTCATATACCATTATTCAGCCTGGAGAAGAGAAGGCTCCAAAGAGACCTTAGAGCAACCTTCCAGTAACTGAAAGGGGCCTACAAGAAAGCTGAGGAGGAACTTTTAACAAAGGCTTGGGACTGGCAGTGGCTACGAACTGGAGAGAGGCAGATTTAGACTAGAATATAATTTCTTCACCATGAGAGTGGTGAGGTGCTGGAACAGGTTGCCCAGGGAAACTGTTGCTGCCCCATCCCTGGAGGTGTTCAAGGCCAGGTTGGATGGGGACTTGGGAAGCCTGATGCAGTGGCAGGGGGGGTTGGAACTGAATGACCTTTAAGGTCCCTTCCAACCCAAACCACTCTATGATGTTGAGAATAGTATCATAGTCTATATGGGGTAAATATGAGAAATTTTAAAACCTTCTCATAACTTTTGTTACCTATTTTAATTCTGTCCCTACAAACCATTGCTTGTCATTACTTGAAGGGACCACATGTGCTGAAAATAATTTTTCCTGAAAAACATGCACTTACTGCACTTAAAAGTTGTATCAACTACCTGTTATTTAGCAGTTCTCAAACTCTTCAGCACAAGACCCTCCTCTTCTGTGTAATAATTTGAATGTCTCACTTATCTCTCACTGCTTTGCTGGTTTGTTAGCCTGCATCATGTGTATTTCCACTCAGAAATCCTTGAGTGCCTTTAAACTCAACCTTTGCCTCTTCCAGATGAGCCTTGTGAACTTCTACTGCAGCTTCCAGCTGGACTTCATGTTATCAGCCGTTTCCTGGCTGACACAGTGCCTAGTCTGAGCAAAAGCCTTGTCCCAGAATTTGTGGGTCTGTCTGGAGACCTTCTGTCACTGCTCATTTTACCTTCTGACCCAGCAGGTACAGCCTTGCAGAGGGTATGTAACATATCCAGCATTGTGAGGCTTTTGGAAGGTGAAGCTGATCCTTGCATGGGTGCTGGCGCATATTTTGCGGGAGGTACCTATAGTTCCCCGGAGGGCAACTGTATGGAGATGAAGAGGTGGTCATAGCCAGCTGGTTGCCTGTATCAGCACAGAGTATCCTCCAGCCTGTCTCAGAGCCTTCAGCCTGTGTTCTACCTCATTCACGTTGATCTAAAGTGTTACTCTCTTAATGTGACTGCCAGGAGAAGACATGTCTTTTTGCAGTCAAGACAAGAAGAACTGTGAAATGAGGGAGATAGAGGCCAGGTGGAATTTTCCTATGCAATCTTGTCCTCCTTGAATGCATTCTTTGCTCCCTTTGTGCATTCTACAAATGTACCTGCAAAAATAAGCTAATCGGTTATTGCTCTTTTACTAACAGTACCAGGCTTAATAAATCCATGCAAATATTTAAGTGGGACTGCTGCTGAGGTAAGATACTGTTTATTGTGAGACACTAGAAACTAGACTAGTGACTTGGTAGTCCTATATTGTATTTACTTTAAATAAAATCTCTCTCCTTTGTAGGATCCATCTTCTTCAATGCTTCACTTATGGAAATTAAAATAGAAGAGATTGATTTGAACAATTAGCTATAATTTTATCTTCTGGCTTTGCATGTATAAGGCAATTGCTTAAAGACCAATGTTCTGAAAGCTAGGGAGGAAAAAAGGACATTGATTTAGATGGAAAGGTGCAGGAAATTTAGCAGTGGAATTTTTAAAATTGCTCTGAAGTTGTGCCTGAGTGATGTGAAGTTAAATCGGGTACTTAAGTTAACTTTATCCTATAGATATCTGTCCCCAAGCTCTGTGCCCACCTTCATTCACAGCTTCACTGCTGCTTACCAAGTTCCTTCTTTTCTTTTTTTGCATTCTCAAGTTGTGTGTTCTGCCTCTCAAGCTCTGCTTTCTCTTTTCACCCTCAGTAAAGCCTTTTTCTGAGTGTGCCAAGAGCGTGTACAACCCAGAGTACCCGTGAAGCATTGCTTAATGGCTCCTGACACCCTGTGTGCAGTTTTGTTGTGTTACATTTCAGAGCATGCCCTGGGTTCAGGGATGCAAATGGCAAAGGGAGGTTAGAAGGTCAGCGGGGAGTCTGTAGTAATTGCAAGGAAGGAGTGTGTAATTAGGGAAGTTTGGGATGCCATCAAAGGCAGAAGGTCATTTGGAGTGATGGCCTGGGTGCCTAGTTGAACATCTGATCACATACAGGCATATTGCTTGCATCTTTAGAGTAATTTTTGGAATTTCACGCTTCATTTCACTTTACTTCCTTAAGTTCTGCATGTTTTTTTACTGCATTGGTCAATTATAAATTTCTGCAAACATGGGAAACAAGATCTGCTGAGGATGTCCCTGGATATATGTAAAAAAAATCATTTAACTTTCAAGAACATGTGACTTAAAAGTTTATTAACAAATATTTGCAAATACCCGTGAATAAAGTGTCACCATTTATAACTTGAATGAACCTTCAGTTCCTAGCAAACCCCTGTCTGAAGAAAGGAGCTTTATTTATATTTGTTTTAATCCTCAATGAGTGCTATAAAACCAAGTTGTTTAGTCCCTTGAGGAGCCTGGTATTCTTTTGTGGAGGTCAGGAATGTGTTGACTGATGCTGAGAATAGTTAAAATCAGTTTTTGTGAGCTGAGAGAATGCCTAAGTGCAAAGGCACTTATGTGATCTACTGTGAGAGAGGCAAAGATAAGAAAGGAAGAAACACTTTTTGAGTCTGCAGTCTCTAGTTTATAGAGCGATTTCATATGCTCACTGACTGGCAGAAGTTAGGAGTAGGAAAGTACATATGAATCTCTTTTTGCATGGAACTGCTAACTATCAGCTTTCTGCAGTCCCGGAAGGTAGGGCTGCTGCTTTGTTGTGATGTGGCTTCTGGAGTGTCACAAGGCCTGTGTGATAAATTCCTTCCTTGGGAGCTCCAGGAAGCCCCTTGGTAACATTCCTTTACTGCATATCAAACTTAATTTTGTCTGGAGATTGGCAGGAATATGAACCTAAGTGGGGATCTTAAAAATTGCTACAGTACAAGAGTCTGTGTTTATTTTTTTTACTAATATGGGTCAGCGGATCGCCTTTCTGAGAGATTTTTGAAAACAGCTCTGTCTGCTCTTATGGATGAGTGCAATGGTTCCTTTCAGGAAAAGTAGGCAATCCTGGAATTTATTTTACTGAAATATAGTGGGTTTTTTTTTGGTTTAATACTAAACCAAAACAAAAAACCCCCACAAATAAACCTACGGTTCCCAGCCCTCCCTGACAACTTGCTAGAAGCTAATGCCAGAATAGCCAGAATCTAGTTTCTTGTGGTGATCTAGTGCAGGTATCAGACCCCAGATATTTACTCCTTAGTTTTGTGTTGCTTAGTGCTGCTAATTTCAGTGAGTTAAACTACATTGGTTTTCCAATGAAAGCTTTAACACTGTAACTGGAAGATACGCTTACCTTGATGTAAATTAATACTTCAGCTTCTTGGCGGTCACCTCAAAAAGCTATCTTCTATATCTGAAAGGCAGATTAATTTTCAGCATTCAAGTCACATTTATAAACCTATGAGCATTCATAAACTACATACTGGCTTTTGTGGGTTTTTTTAATCTTAATGTAGAGAATCCATCATAAGATAGGAAAAAAATGTATGACAATCTGTTCTTGTTTGGATAAACTAAGTCTTATTGTTGCTGACTGGCTGATGTGATGATTTCCACCTAATAGCTCTGGTTTCAGTTGTCGTGTAAGAGTACAAGATGAGTCTCTATCCTGAATCTCTGCAATACAACAGTCAAAAAATTCAGTGCTTCCGTTATCACTCTTAATATTTGTTCTGTCACACCAGCACAAAATGGTTTCAAGTCCAAGGACTGATTTTGCAAGTAAAAGGTAAAATGCTGGGGTCTTGGGAATTAGACCAAACTCTACCTTCTCTACAATGAAAAGTTCTAGATAAAGAATTTTGTACTTGATCGCTTAATTTGATTTTTTTCATTTCCTTTTATCTTTGCTGCTTTCTTCTCTGATTATTTATTCATTTATTCTTGTCTAATTTGGTTTAGAATTTTTATCTGATTTACTTTGGTTTGTTTTCTTATTAGCTTTTCCTCAATATACATTCTCAGAAGTGGGGCCAGTTTTTAAATATCTCTACTTCTGTGATGCTTGATCTAGCATTTTTCAACAATAGTCTGTGGTAATGACTGCAGTTGCCTGAAATCTTCCCAGTCTTGCTTTGCTGGTCACAGGATCAATGGCAGGTATCTCTTACTATTGCTATCTCATCTCTCTTTAGCTTTGTAGATGCTAGATGTCTTTTTCACGTATATCTGGAAGTGGGCCATAACACTTGAGTTTACTTGAATATGATCCTGTATCCCAAAGTCAAATTCTGCCTGCCTGCACTATTCGTTGCACAATTTGTTATAAAATAGTAAGACAGTGTAGGTCGCCCCTGCGTATGTTACAAAAAAACTTGAAACATGCCTGATACATTATCTCTGTCTCTGCTTTTCGTGAAAGCATCTCCACAGATGCAGTGCTTTTACACAGGGGCCAGCAAAGATTAACGAGTACAGGTGGTTATTGCAGTTGTAAGCTGTGGGGCTGTGAAATGGGTTGCTGAGGTCTGTCATAGAAAATGTCTTTTGGATGCAGTAGGGTCTGAGTACAGATCTACTTTTCACCAGCAGTTCTGCATGAATTGTCCTTTATGTAGGCACATTGACTTCTGTTTAACGTTTTATCCCAAGGGTACTCAGACATTGCTGGCCCACTTTTTGCCCACGTCCTGAGTCTGGTAGCCTTCTTCTTGGCTGCTGTTTGAGCACATTCTGTTTTCCAGATAAATTGTCCTCCTGGCTGCAGCCTCTTCTTAACTACGGCCTTTATAAGCAATCCACAATCTCTCTTTCATCATTTTGGGTTTATGTGACACGGGTGAATTTGCTGGAAAGCTGAGGGCAGCCACAGGAAGTAAAAATTTTATATATGCATATATCCATTAAACTTCTAGGAAATATGCAGAACATAGCGTTCATGAATGTAAGTGATTGAGATGTCAAAGGAGGAGAGGACACAACATATGGCCCTTTGGTATCACCAGATGAGCCAAATTACTGAAATGGTGTGCAAACCAGCTCTTTTTTGGTCTTAAATGTGTCCAGCCCTAGGTGTTTGTCAACAGTTAGCAGTTATGGATCTCTGTGCTCTTGGGGAATAGATAGACTTCCCACGTGAGATAACATATCTGCAATAGTCTCAGTTGCCATTCTGTGTACTCTCATGCAGAAAACAGCAAGGTGGCAAATTCAGATGCTGATAACAGGCTGTACCTTGTGGGAATACTCATACTGGCCAAAGTACACAAGGTAACTTACTTTGTGGTTGACTGAAACAGGTGAAAATCTAGCCATACCTTGCATGTACTTGAGTGATAACTGCCTGATGGCATATATGAAGTTGAAAGGACTTTTTTGAGCTGTTCATTTTCCAGTGAAAGAAGGTGGTTCTGCATGTACTTAAAAACATCAAAGCTAGGAAGTTCTCTTTAAACAAAGCTAAGTTGCAAAAGTACATTTGCTTGACATTTACTGAGACAGACAAGATTATATGATGGAGTTTCCTCTGGCATTAAGTGTACAGATGCCCCTAGATCTGTGTTCTGTGGGAATACTTAGTTTGATGATTACTTACCCAGCCCCTAAAAGCTAAACATCAAAAACCACCCCTAGAGAAAACCTCAACCAACAAAAAAACCCCTGTCTTAATGTATATTTATAATGCATTTCACTAGTTTCAACAGATATAGCAGAATAGCTGCTTTTCAATAGTGAAATCTCCATATATAAATCTCTGATAAAAAATGTTACGCGTAATTTTTATCTGACTTGTCTAGCTTTCTCACTGTGAATTATATATAAAGGTAAAACTAAATTGCCTCTCTCTTCCTTCCACTCCAGTGAATCTTGGTAATTGCCGTGATCCCTCCTCTTTCCAGCTGTTATTGAGGCTGTTATTGTAACATTCTCTGAAGTTCTCTGCTATTAGTTGTTGATAAAATTGTATTTAGAAACTCCCAGAATACACAATGGAACTTACAGGAAAGCTGGGGAGGGGCTCTTTATCAGGGAGTGCAGTGATAGAACCAGGGGTAACGGTTTTAAGATGAAAGAGGGGAGATGTAGATTAGATATTAAGAAGAATTTTTTTGCTTTTAGGGTGGTGAGGCACTGGCACAGGTTGTCCAGGGAAGTTGTGGGTGCTCCATCCCTGGAGGGGTTCAAAGCCAGGTTGGATGAGGCTTTGAGCACCCTGATCTGGTGGAAGGTGTCCCTGCCCGTAGCAGAGAGGTTGGAACCAGATGATCTTTAAGATCCTTTCCAACCTGAACCATTCTATGATTCTGTACAATTTTTACCAGGATTGAGCCAGATTTGCTTGCCAAAAAATGCCTTACAAAGTAAGGCTGTATCTAAGAACCAGGATTACACTTCCTGCAAGGATATCCTTTCCCCCGTGCATTATGCAAAATGGAAATACCTTTATGTGTATGTGTTCCTTGGTGAAAGTAACTTGGCAATGAGGATACTAGATCCAGTGCTATAGTTATCAGCATAGTTAATCAGATGTTGCCTAAACATACAAATAGGTAAGATCCTTTCAGAAGTTTATATGGAACTTAAATTCCAATCTGTAATTATATAGATTTATTTAACAAAGGATTAAGTGGCTCTCCAGACCAGGACACTTTTGAGCACAGGTAGGTGCCTCATGAGTTGTGTTAAAGATGTGATTAAATGTGCTGAAGGTGTGATTATATCTGTGCATGCAATCTTAACATCACAGAATTTGTAAGGAGATCTAGGTAGATTGTAGTTAAACTTAGGATAAAAGATTATTTCCCCTATAATAAGCTTTTAGCATTTTCTATTTCTTTCTAAGAAATTCAAAACCAATGTTGTTTCAGTCACTTCAAAAAGGTGTTCCACCAGGTAGCACTTATGCATTGTTAGATATTTCTTACCTGTTGCTTAGCTGGTGTATTATTTATTATTATTTTATTACTATTTTCCTATTTCTGCTGTATTAACTCCAGTTTTAATTAAAACATTAGCTTGCAACCACTACCTTTTACTGTATTTCTAGCTGGATTATTGTCTAGTAGAAATATTTTTTCCAGATGTTGGCAGTATACCATGATCAGATAACCTCTAATACTTTTTTTCTTCAGTGAACTAATTAAGCCATGCTGAAGTCTTTCATTAGAAAACATTGTAACAGTGGAGCAGGAAGAAATGGGTGAAGGGCTTCTCACATGATTCAGAAGAGCTTTGAATTAACACAGGAGGGAGGGGAGAAGGAAAGAGAGTAGTATAAAAGGAATGGGGTTTGTAATTTACTTTGACCATGAAAGTACTCTTGCTGGTTTCTTGTTCGTAATTGCTTGCAGTTTTTTGAGTTTGTGTTAAGAAGTCATATCATGAGGGCATAAAAATACTTGAATACATCAGAGGAGCTTACCTGGGAGGGAGTCTGCCAGTTTAGAGTCCCGTTTTCCAGAACTGCAGTTGTTTTAGAATTTTTCTGAAACCTTTCCAATTTTGCTGTTGGACATATTAAGATTGATTCCATGTTTCTGAAACCTGCTTTATATCCTTATGTTTTCCATGTGTTCTATGAAGTTGCCATTATACACAAGGATATAATTTGTACATGGGCATGGTACATACTTGAACCATAAATTCCACAATATTTATTTCTTCTGCTCTTGGGAAAGAGCAAATACATTGATTAAGACTGTACAGTTTTAAGCTACTTTAAATCACTAAGACATACCATATATTGTGAGTAGCTGTGTTGATCCGTTGAACCTTGATTTAATATTAAGTGTCTAACTCATCCAAAGTATTTTAAGTCCAAGATATAAATTACCTTTCTCATGTGGGTTTTCTCATAAATTTCTTCAAATCAATGCATATGCATAGTGCTGGGTTGCACTTTCTCTTTGGACCGCTTATTTATGATGTGCAAGAGGCTGTTTTCAATTTTGTAGTCCACTTCTACTGAAGAGATCTTTTAAATGTACTTTTACTTCTTTATCTGAGAACAGAAATAGAATGTTTCAGGAGATTTCTCGTTACATGATTTGAGAGGCATCTGTAGATAAGTAAATCCAGTTCATTTCTGATTTCATTTCCTGCAAATGCTTAGGCTCCTGTTTCAGCAGCCTCCCTCTGTATATCTAAGTGACTTTGGTTTATTTGGTTTTTCCGAAAGTATTTTTCATTTGGATCTCTCAGACCTTTTCCTTGTGTGCCTAACTCACAGTAATAGCTCCATTTGTATTGGCCATCTGTCACCTTAACCTGTATCACCTTCATAAGTGAAAGACTATAAAGCAGTGTAGCTGGTGATTGGGTTTTTGTACAACCTTGTATTTGGAAAATGAGGAGATAACCACATGTAGCAACGAAAATCCAGCTTTAGTCTTCATAGATAATTTAAAGGATTTGAACTGGTGGCTTCAAGCTTGATGTCTGCTTGGGTTTTAAGTGACAAGGAGCATATACCCTTCTTAAGCCAGAACACTGGTTTTTGTCTCTTATCCTTTGTTTTTTTTCTTACATACAATATAATGAGTTCTTCTTAACTGTAGACAGGTCAGATAGACTGTAAAGTAATGAAAGTTGACCCACAAATGTTGTCAGGCATTTTATGTTCATTTTTGGGCTCAGCTTGATATGCAGGCTTCTGAGTTGCTTGATGGTCTGGCTTTACAGTTGACTTTTGCTGATATAAAGTTGCTTTTTCCACCCCCTCTAGGAAAAATTGTTCTTTATTCCAGGTGACCCTTGCTATTTCAGCTGAAAAATCTTTAAAATATCTCTCTTTGGTGGGAGGCATAAATATTTAACAAAATACATGAGTTGATATGGTATCCAGTCTACATGATTTCCATTGCTAGTGCATAAAAAAGTGTGGTTAGTGTACATCTAGACAAGGGACAAGACAGGACTACTGCTTTCAGAGTATCAGCAGTCCTAGACTGCCTTAGATCAGACATGGTGCCTCATGTTGCCTCTTCCCAGTCCTCTGGGTAATGGTGCATAAATGTGGTTTTGAATTCCTAGGTGGGGTTTTTCGTCTGTAAACACTTGGTTGTTTAAGTTTGGCGTCAGGAGTTTGAATGGAATTTTCAAAGTGATCAAACTCTTCAATGACACTTCAATGAAATGTCAGCTTTGAATTCCTGGAACTTGTTTCAAAGACTTTAAAAAGAATATCATGTTAGCACTGTTTCTAATCTATGGGCAAAATGCAATCTTATATTATATAAATTATGTATAGGACAGAAGGCAACAAACTAGCCTAAAATTTGGACAATGCAGACACTGAATTTCTTGATGGCCTCTACTTACATTTGTACAGTTCTCAGCTGGTCTTGCTTGATTATATGTATATACTTTTTACTTTTGTGATGTCCTTTGTTTTGTTAACTCTATATAGTGATTACCTGTGATACATTTTTAATATGCAAGGTAGTCTATTATGGGTTATTCTGTTGGGACAAGTCTCTGAAAGCAAATTTCTCTTTGCCTTACTTTCAAGCTTCCATCTCCAGCTTCCACTGAAGTTTCCTCTGTCTAGTGTAAATTTATTTCATTAATTTCAAAATATTATCATAAATAGTTATTATTTCAATGAACATTATTTTCCCATCAGTATTTTTAGTGGAAAATAAATCAGTTACTTCTCTTACTTTCAGATGGGCACCTTTAAGACACATGATGGTGAATATTTTTTAGAACCACTGATGAAAACAGATGGAGGTGATCATGAAGATGATGAGCATAACAAACCACATATTATATATAGGCATGAAGAACTTAAAAAAAAATATCAGAAGACCCATAAGCCTTGTGAAGTTTCAGGTATAGTAATACTTTAAATTTCACGGAGACTTTTTCAAATTACAGATGTTAAAACCAGCAAGGTTTAATTTTCATAAATAATATTTGTCTCCAGATTGTTCCACTAGAACCTACATGTTTCTTTCCTGTAGGCTTGGCAGCTGTATCTTTTCTGCCATTGACTAATTCAAATATGGCACAAAATGTACATGGAAAAAAAATCATAATATTGCAAGAACTTCTCTGTGGGTTTACTGTTAAGCCTATGTTGTCCCATATGTTAACTTCTAAAGAGTAGATTCAGGGGAGTTGTTGTCGCTTACGTTTGCAAAAGATACTGACTTATTGCAAGTCTAACAGATAATACAGGACATCTGTCTTTCTTAATGGAAGTATCTAACATTACCCACTACTGCAGATTTTTCTGCTTATGAGTATTTTAATAATTCGTTCATCCTACGTAATATTTGGTTTTCTTTAAAATAAAGTGAAGTAATTTACAAGCGTACTTTTGGGATATATGACAAATGAATGAATAGTTGTACTTTCATAGTCTCACAGTATATAGGTTAATCATTAAACAAAGTAACTTAGGAGCAGAAATGTATGCAGTGGAAGTGATCATGAAGGACAAAAAGCTTTTTCAATACCATGAAGCAGTGAGTAGAAAGCACTGTGCTTTAGACTAATATATTTTTCAGTGGAGCAAAACATTTTCAGTAGCTGGTTTTTTCATAGTTGCTCGTGCATCTTTGTAGTTGGAAAATAGTATAATGCAAGAGAGGCACCTGCAGTTACCATCAAAGTACAAAACCTAGACAAAAGAGCAGAATTAGAAAGGATTTATTCGAAATTGTAGGTGTCCACAGACTCATTCTAAACACTGAGATACCATCTGTTTTGAGATATAATGATGTAGAAGCCTTTGAAGATCCTGCTTGAGCAATGCACTTCTTAACCTTTACTATTATACCAGTGCTGTTTAAGAAATATTTTCATTGTGTTGGAAACATGGGGTTTTTTTTATATGTTGTGACATAATAAATGCTTTTCTTTTGCTTTTGATAGAAGCATATGGGCTTCATTTATTTGGCTTCAAAGAAAAAACAAATGGGTAGATATTCACAATAGGAGAAAACAGCTTATATTGGGTTCAGCTTTGTGTTTAGAAAAATCATGTCTAATTAAAATCCTACGCCTTTCATGAGATTTAAACTTGCATTTATGGAATTTGAATGTAGTTGCACATCCGGAATGTTTAAGTAAGGCAGAGTGCATAAATATGTCTGTCTGAAGAAGAGGAAAATATACAATTTCAATTTAAGTTTCTTAAGGAGTATCTCTGTAGATATTTAAAAATATAAATTTCAAAATTAAGGATATAGCTTGGGTAGCTAGTTTTTTAATTTTTGAAATTTCTTAAAGTATAAATTTATACTCAGAAATGATATGTTGAGAATTCTGTTTTTTTCCATAGATACTACAGCCAGAAAGCAGCCATTTTAATAATCTTGCATTCAACAAATTGTAGTGAAAGGTACTGCTGTTTTTTAAACTCAGTTTTAGGAAGCTGGTGCTGACAATGATTGCCATTGCAGAACAAAGAGTTCTTTGTTTGAAAATCAAGCAAGTTTTATTATTCCTAATTCCTTTTTTAATGATGAATTATATGTACTGAACCAAAGTAGAGGCCTTTGAGTTTATTTCTTTTGGTATTTTTCCTATACTGTATATTAGAATGCCATTAACATAAGCAACCTAGTGTGAGGAATGAGTCTCCAAGCATTAAGAATATGGTCATTTCCACACTTTCATTTATTGGAGCAACTACGAAAGATGGTGAGCCAGTAATTACTGTCATTTTTGGGGTACTGAAGTTGCAGGAATGTTCCATGTAGAAAACCCTTATGTTATATTTCTGCCCTTCTAAAGAAAAGATTTGTCTCCTTTAATGCTAGTCTTCCTGGTTATTCATATCCTCTCTTCAGGGAACTACATAGGAGATCTAGCAATACTTGTTGTCTTGAGAGTTTCTCTCTTTCTGGTAAGTGAACCTTGACAGAGGATATGGAGAGGCATAGCCTTCAGTACATCTTCTTAGTTTGAAATTGGACCATGATAATTGCTTCTAAAATTATCTAACTACTCTTTTTCTCACTTTGTACTAATTTTTTCTAAACTAATTGCTGATGAAAATTTAATTGGAATCCCTGGTACAAACCTTACTCAAACCAGGATAGG
This sequence comes from Piaya cayana, assembly GCA_013389865.1. Classification (NCBI taxonomy): domain Eukaryota; kingdom Metazoa; phylum Chordata; class Aves; order Cuculiformes; family Coccyzidae; genus Piaya; species Piaya cayana. The sequence continues at coordinate 66,384 of WAAB01024178.1, forward strand.
ACATCTGCTACATTTCCTCTGTCCATAAATCCTAATCCTTAATACAGGAAAGCTCATCTGAGTTTACCCTAGTAAGGTTTTGATAAGTATGGTAACTATTACTCATCCACTTGTTGATTTCTGGTGTTTATAAACAAAACCAATTTGATTTGTTCTGGTATTGATTTCTTTCTTGGCTGGTTTATAAAATTAGGTCTTATTTAAATGTTCACTTTAAATATAGATGCTGTTAACCATTTTACTGCTATTCTGAAATCTCAGACATCATCTGTGACATAGTAACAATAATGTGCACATGGGATTGCGTCAGCCAGTTCCCATCAGTGCATCAAACTTCCTCAGTCTGAACACATCTAATATATGTAGCTATTCATGAACAAGTTCTTTTTCAAAGCCAGTCTCCAAATTCTCCCTTTGTTATTGTTAGTGCTGATAGGTTTTGTAATTCTTATAGCTGCATTTTGTGACTGACTTCTACACAATTACTCAGGAAACTTTAAGGTGTTTGCTGTTGGCTCTCTGCTGTTTTCTGGCTGTTGTGTGCCCTAAGTTTAAAAAGGACAAACTATTGCACTATCAAAAGTAGCTTAAAGTTTAGATGAGAGCTCTTCCTTTGAAATATGGAATGCATAGATATAAATCCTTTCAAGTTGAGAGTGACAAGAGTTGGGATCTTTGAATTCTTGACTCAATGATGTAGTCACTAAGTCATTAGAATAAAAGGATTAGGAGGCATCCTTTGGCAGCTACTTTTTAAGATAAAATGTAGCTACCAGAAAGAATGGAGGTTTGTTCTAAGGGGGCTGAAGTGTCTGGTTAGCTGCTTAAATTCTGGAGAGTGGTGAGAACTGAGATATTCTTCTCAGTTAAGTATGCTGTATAGTCCAGCCACCAGAGGCTTCTGGTGCTTGATTGATAAAATCAGTGCATTAATCAGGGAGTCCCCTTAGCAACAGCATAACTGCATGCAAACTGTACTCAATTTGGAGCTACCTGGGTAGGTTCTGTATTTCTTTTAGAACCTAATCCTACATAATGAATATTAATGAAGTTGTTAAGGAAGTTACTGAAGGCTTTCGATGTGTACTTGCTTATAAAGTGAACTCCATATTTGTATGGCATTAGTTATAGAAATGAAAAAGTCAATAGAGACGCTTGAATTCAGGAGTCAGGCCTAGTCTATGTTATGGTTTGTTTTGATTGGTTCTGTCTGAGTCAATGGTTTGTGTGTAAATAATATGTAGTTTGTTTAATTAACTTGCTTCCTTTGTGCACTGCTTAAACTGTAGTAGGAAATGTATAATATTACTATGTCTTAACTAATTTTTTACAATGCTTTCATGTATGATAGAGCTATATGATTAAAGTACAAGGCTTGTAATTTGATGTTCCTATTACAGCCTTCCATAACATATTTTTGTAGTTCTTGCAATTGTTCTTTTGGAAATAAGTTCATAAATATGTTTGCTTCTTATATTTTGGGCAGCCTTTTGCCTGATTTGCTTTCTAAATTTAGAAATTGCATTCAACACTAAATCTTTTTACTTTACAGAAAAAGACATGAAGAGCACTTTACCACATCCAACCTTCAGCAGTTTAAGTGAAGACAGCAGTGTTTTACAGAAGTCTCTCAATTTAGAACGTACTTTAAATAACCTATCTGTAAAAGATGATGGCAATTCACATTCCCGGAAAAAACGTTTTCTTTCCTATCCAAGATACGTAGAAGTGATGGTTACAGCTGACACCAAAATGGTTCATCACCATGGGCAGAATTTACAACACTACATACTAACACTGATGTCAATAGTAAGTAGACTTAACTGAAACTGCTAATAATTATGAACTTATTTCAATTGTTTTCTCTTCTGACACTTCCCTGTCTTCTGGTTTGATTGAATCTTGTATTAAAGCAAAGAGATTCAATAAACATAAAAAAGTAGGGCCAAACCTTCAGATTATGGATCTTTTCATAGCTTTTCAAGTAATATCAAATTAATATGGGTCAGACTTTGAGTTGGCATTATTTAGCTGAGCTCTTTCTGTGGTGAATTCTTTCTTGAACCACGAGTCACTTCTTGTATTGACTGATGATCCAGTAAAAAAGAAGCCCTGTAAAATCAAAAAGGTTATCTGTTGAACCAATTTTTAGGAAAAGACACACTAAAATACTCTGCATAGTAATTATTTCTAGATTTCTCTCCTTCCATCTAGTCAAGAAGCTTAATTTATATGACAATGTGTCTAACATTGAGCTTGCAGAATAGCTTTCTATTTTCCACTAGTATCAATTATTTTGCTTCATAGAAATGTCTGGTGCCATCTAAGATGCCATTGGACATCTGACTTGGCATCAGCTGCTGCTTCACAAAGGTGTACAAGTCTCCGGTAGACCTTGTGTTGTGTCTGCCAGTTCCACACAGTTGTCTGATGATCTATAAATGTATGAAGTGACATGAGATAATGTGTTGTTAAGCAACTGAACTTTCTAATCACTCGAATATCTAGATCTCCAGTTGATGGCAGTAGAGGTGCTGTCATCTATTACACAGATGTAGGCACCTAAATGTAGAAGATGGGATTTTCTTTAACTCTTTTTTTAGGAAAAATAGTGACTTGGAAACTGTTGTGGTTTTTTTTACAACTCTTTACAAAAAGATGAAATGGAACATTTCCTCTGTAATTTTCATAAGGCGCTCTTGTGATTATATATAATATAATTCCCAGTGTTCTTAAGAACATTGTTCCTGCATATATAATTATTGTATGTTTGACCACTATTCCTTACAGTGCAATGATAGTGTCTTTATTTACATAGTTGGACTTATACTAGATAAATAGGATATGCATTTTGTAATTGCTAAGGAGAGTCTATAGAAACTGTTTTTAAGCTCTAGCATTTAATATATACACGTATGAGTGAAACTTGGTATTTTGTTCTTGGATCGACCTATCTATACTGTAAAACTAGGGCTTAGGGAAGTTATTACTGGCTCTGAGGTAATAACATAGAATAAAACACTACATCTTTAATGTGAATTTAATATCTATCTACTGTGGTATTCAAAATGATGTATAGATGGCATTTTCTGGCAGCTCTCATTCTACATGTACATCTGCTACTTCTGAAGATAATACTGAAAAGTTTGTTAGAACTTTATTTCTAGAAACACTTAGCTTTATGTTCTGCTCTACAAATGCACATTTTTTTTTAAAAAATCAGATCTTAATTCTGAAAGATTTTCTTCACAGTGCATTTAGTTTCGTCCCCACCGCCCCAAGAATGCATATCTTGGCTCATGTCCCTTCTCTTTGAAGCATTTCAGCAGTGTTACAGAATCACAGAATCGTAAATTGTAAGCAACTTTTGGGTGTAATCTGATCCAACCCTCTAATTGCATACATATTGCTTTGTCAGGCAATTAAATAATGCATATGAAGATATAGTCTTCAGTCTCTTCATTCTCCTTCCCCATAATAGTTATTTTTCAGTAAGTTAGTAGTAAATGTGAAGAATAGGAAGACAAAGGACTGCCACTCTTTGCTATGTAATCTGTATCAGAATTCATCAGTATGCAGGTGAGTAATTTCTTGACCCACAGCCTATAAGTGTTTTAAATAGAACAATTTTAATCTTATTTCATTACTCATAAAGGGAAGAAATGAAACTATTAAATTTTGTCCCTTCTGCCATCATGCAGATAGCTTTTATTGTTAAATTTAACTGGTACTTTTGTCTGGTTAAGCAACTTATTCTGTTACAGGAAGCTGCCAGCTTGCTGGCATTTTAAGTGAATCAAGCATTATACTCTACTCTTATAATCATTCTGAAACTTTTAAGGATATTCAGTTTTGGCTTGGATTCTGAAGAAACCTAAAAAGTTGAAGTGTATAAATTCCATTAAATTTTAATGTAGCTTAGACATTCAGTCCCAGAAGATCCTTTGAAATCTGGCCCATTTTTCTTCCTTTTTTTTTTTGTTTTTGGTGTCAGCAAAGTCACCAAAGTAGATTTGCTGGTATAAGGTACTGGTTTATGAGTGGAAAATAAGAACTGAAATATACCACTAAATATTTTTAGGGTTTTAAGTGTCTTGTCACTCATCCAATTCAACCTGAAAAGGCTTAACTCACAGCATGCAAGTAATCCCATTGAACTGAAACTGGAATGCATTTTCTTATTTCTTTAAAATTGCATAAAACCTGGCAGGGTAAGTATTCACAACATTTACACTATGTCTTGGGAATACTTACTTGTTCTGATTGAAATATGAATTTAAAAGCAGAAGGAATACCTTTGCCATATGACTTCATAAAAACTTGTGTTGAAATACAATAGCGACATTATTTAATGTGAAATGGTAAATAAAATTATAATGAAGTCTGTGATTGCTTAACTTGCAATGTACTTTCTTGTTCCTCTGAGTGATGCATAAGCAGAGCAGGCAATAGGTGCTGTGCTGCTTTAATAGATTTTGCTGGAGGACTCTATCATAGGGATATTGTGCTGTGACAATTTGAAGTCCCTAACACAAACACTTGATCTTAGCAATTGAAATATTTCATTATGACACTGGAGTTTACTGTAAAAGTATCAAACCTTCATCAAATTTGGTTCTATGATACATTTTGAGATACTGTCCTAATCTTCTGAATCAGGATTCCTGACATCTTCTTGAGAATATAGTGCTTATATAGTTATTTTTGTAGTAAAAAACTTCTCGGTCTGTTCTTAGACTATGCAGCAGGAATTAGACTTGTTGCTTATCTTGACATATGGATATTTATATGGGCATGAAAAAACCCTACTGCTTTTTAAATTGTGACTGCTCTTGTGTTCCAGCTCCAGGGTGCCTGTACATTAAATGTCATAATGCCTTATACCTCTATACATCTTGAGGTCCACCAGCTACTACACAGGTGGAAATTTTACAGTATGTAGGCAGGTACATAATTGCCTGCTTTACTGCTGTTAGTGCTATTTACTACCATTGTCACCAAAGAGCTGGTGGGCATGGTTGTTGATTAGATGTTTAATCATAGAATGCTTTGGGTTGTAAGGGAGCTTTACAGGTTTTCCCCTGCCCTGCAGAAGCAGGGGACATGTTCAATTAAATCAGGTTGCTCTCAGCCCCATCCAACCTGACTTAGAATTTTTCCAGGGATGGAGCCTCCACTACCTCCCTGGGCAACCTGTTCCTCTGTTTCACTCCCCCATTGTAAAACATTTCTCCCTTATATCTAGTCTAAATCTACTCTCCCTTACAGAGATAAGGTTTACAGCTGTTTACAGCTATTACTTCTTGTCCTGTCATACCAAGCCTTGCTAAAAAGTCTGTCCCCGTCCTTCATATAGTCCTTCCCTTTAAGTATTTGTCTTTGACTTTCATCTCAGTACAACAGAACTCAAGGTCTGTCCTTATGGTGAAGCCTCAGTATTATTTAATTATACAAAGCTCTTTCCCTGAGCTACCTGGGACTTACCTCATGTACAAGAAGATGTTTTGCCAAGCAATGCCCATACATCTTTCTCTTAGTAGCTTCTAATGGCTAGAGGAACATGGCTATGGTTGTGCTTTGTGAAACGATATTTTTAGTTAGCTTCTTTCAGATACTGAAGGGAAGGCTGCTTTGACATATGAGTTGTGCATGATGCCATTTGATGTGATCAGATTATAGTCTTGGTGCATATTTTCATAAAAAGGCTGTGTATGATGATGACTCGTCACCACTTAGTGAGTTACTGCAATATTAAAGGAATATCTTTGCAGCCATCTCATTTCCAAGGTAGAGATAAGACAGAGAAGAGACATTCATAGCATGGTGACTCGCCCTTTAAAAGGAATATATTCTTTCTTTTTGCTTCCACTAGGGTCCTATAGGGTGTCAGCTGTAACCCTTACTTGGTTAACTTGGGGGATGTTAGATTGGAGAGGACTTGGATGAAGGCATAGGAGGTGTCCTAAAACTCATAGGAAAAAGGAGTAACTCTGAGGTGTGTAGATATAATTGTGCAAGTATGCATGAGAATTCTCTTCTGGCATTAGATTTCACCATTGAAATCACAGATTTGTACAGAAATATGGATAAAGCAAGGTAGGGACTAACACCAGCAAAAATAGCATAGCTCTTTCTCATTCTTGCAGTAAAGCAATAAATGTGATTACTCTTTTTTTCATCTCATAACCTAAGACAATTCTGCTGTCTTATGAAATATATGTCAGAATCAGGATATGGCAGTGGAAGAGGTGAAAGAGAATCACAGAATCACAGAATCACCAGGTTGGAAGAGACCCATCGGATCATTGAGTCCAACCACTCCCACCAAACACTAAACCATGTCCCTCAGGACCTCGTCTACTCNCTCTGGACACTCTCCAGAGCGTCAACATCCTTCTTGTGGTGAGGGGCCCAGAACTGGACACAGTATTCAAGGAGCGGTCTCACCAGTGCCGAGTACAGAGGGAGAATAACCTCCCTGGACCTGCTGGTCACACTGTTTCTGATACAAGCCAGGATGCCATTGGCCTTCTTGGCCACCTGGGCACACTGCTGGCTCATGTTCAACCGGCTGTCGACCAACACCCCCAGGTCCCTCTCCTCCTGGCAGCTCTCCAGACCTCTCCCAGTCTGTAGCTCTGCATAGGGTTGTTGTGTCCCAGGTGCAGGACTTGGCATTTGGCTGTGTTAAACCTCATGCTGTTAGACTCAGCCCAGCGGTCCAGTCTGTTCAGATCCCTTTGCAGAGCCTCCCTACCCTCCAGCAGATCGACCCAGAAGTCTCCCAGATCCTGATATCTCGTAGCCTTTCAGCACTATAAGGTTAAATAAGAGATTTTTTGAGCCTGCAAAAGACATGTGAGCCAAGAGATGTGTTTCTTTCAAGGGATGTGAATATTTGTATTCTGGTGTCACGGTTGTGTGTTACAGACAAGATGAAAGAAAAAGAGGCCTTGTGATACCATATTTAGGAAAAAAGAACTGAAGAGGTCCAATTCTATTTTCATTTTTACTTATTTTTTAGTTTGGATTTTTACATTTGCTTTATCTTCCAGCCTCTATTTGTACTTACTTGTTTACTAACTCCTTTTCTAAACAGGGTATTTTGCAACAATTCACAGTCTCACTTTAATGACAGTTAAAACAGCGGAAATTAAACTTTGATGTGACCAAGTTACTTATAGTCAACTGGCAGCCACAGCTGTGGTGATGACAAGATCTGACTTAATATTTGAGAATTTTGTGAAAATGAAAGCTGTGATCTTTCCGCTGAAGGGTGACTAGCTTCATTTACTTATATTTTTCCCCTTTCTTTGTTGCTGTGTGGTCTGAATTATTATGTAGTGTAGATGCTGGTTTTAAGAGTGGAAAAGTCTTTTGAAACTAATTTCCCTTTGTCCTGTCTATTGCCTCCTACTCCTGTTAAGCCCAGATTTAGATCACTGTAAAGTAGATCTGGAAATGTTAAAGAAATGATGTATTCTATCAAATTCCAATCTCATTTCATCATCCTTTTTTTGTGAATGCTCCCAATAAGAGACCATTGAAAGAGGTATCCTTAGGAGACAGAAGTAGGCAGTACTTGTTTTTAATTAAAAAAGTAAAAGGATAATTATCTCATTTTCCACATCCTTCATACTTCTGTACGTTGACCTATCATTTCAAGTGTCAGTTGATGATTTTAGCCTCTACAGTTCCCTAGGTAAATCTTCAAGTTTGGGGTTTTTTTTTTTGTTTTTTTTCCCCTTCTTCACACATGTTCAGACAGCCTGCAGAATACACCCTACTTTACTCGCTAGGGCATCTCACTATCAGCACAGTCTTGCTCTTTGAGCTTTTGAAAGCAGTGGTAATAAATGAATGTTTTGGAGGTCATGAAAGTGGCCATGAGATGAAGGATCCATATTTTCACTCAGATGTAGGGTTTATGAGAGACTGTATGCTTTAGATTCTGGGAACAGCTGCTGGCCTTGGCCATCTAACTGACATGATTTCAGGCCTCAACAGCTCTTCAGACAGAGATAGCCAGTTCAGATGGTGCATGGGTATGGTGTTGAAAGTTCTGCAAGAGATTCTCTTCTGGTATGCAATGAGGTACAAATTGTATTTAGAAACTCCACGGATACACAATGGAGCTTACAGGAAAGCTGGAGAAGAGCTCTTTATCAGGGAGTGCAGTGATAGGATGAGGGGTAATGGTTTTAAAGTGAAAGAGGGCAGATATTAGATATTGGGAAGAAACTTTCTGCTGTGAGGGTGATGTGGCACTGACACAGGCTGTCCGGAGAAGTTGTGGCTTCTCCATCCCTGGAGGTATTCAAGGCCAGGTTGGATGAGGCTTTGAGCACCCTGATCTGGTGGAAGGTGTCCCTGCCTGTAGCAGTGGGGCTGGAACTGGATGATCTTTAAGGTCCTTTCCATCCCAAACCATTCTCTGATTCTATAATCCATCAATTACAGTAATAACCATAGACAAGAAATACTACCTTTTAATCCTGAGAGGATTCCATCTTAGATTCCTTGCCCAGATTGTTATAGTTGCCCAGGATCAGAAATAAGTCGTCTTCTCACATGCTATACTACAGAAGGCATTTGAGAAACTGAGGAGTAACATTGCACTGAAGGGTGACTGGTTAATGTTCCCATCTGGTTCTCAATCTTTTTGCCTCTTTCACCTGATAGATACCGTTGCAGAACTGGATGAGTCCTGTATTTGTTTTTGTCCACTGTGTCAAACGTCATTGCTTCAGATGACCTCCATGCTCTTTATGTGACAGCCAGTAAAATTCAGCTGTTCCCTTGATTTCAGAGCTTTCTGTTCCAAAACAAGGCATTAACTAGACAGCTTTTCAAGTTACTAGTAAGATGTTTTTGACTAATCTAGTTGCCTTCTATGATGGAGTTTCTATGATGAAGTGACTGCATAAGTGGACAAGGAAAGAGCTATGGGTATCATCTACCTTGACTTCTGTAAGACATTTGATACGGTCCCCCACAATGCTCTGGCTGCTAAATTGGATTCGTGGGTTTGATGGGTGTACTGTTAAAATGAGTAAGGGATTGGGTGGATGGCCAGGTCCAAAGAGATATAGTCAGTGGCTCAATGTCCAAGTGGTAACCAGTAATGAGTGGTGTCACTTGGGTTCCATAAATAATTACTAATTAATATATTTATCAATAATATACTGGGATTGAGTGCACCCTCAGCAAGTCTGAAGATCACACCAAGCTGAGAGATTCAGTTGATTTGCTTTAATGGAAAGATGCTACCCAGGGTGACCTTGACAGGCTTGAGGAATGGACCCTTGCGAACCTCAAAACGTTCAACAAGTCCAAGTTAAAGGTCGTGCAGCTGAGTTGGGGCAATCCCCAATATTGGTACAGACTAGGAAATGAATGGATTGACAGCAGCTCTGCAGAGAAGGGCTTGGGGATACTGGTGGATGAAAAATTGGACATGAGCCAGCATTTGGTACTTGCAGCCCAGAAAGCCAACCATATCTTGGGCTGCACCAAAATAAGCATAGATAGCAGGTTGAGGGAGGTGATTCTTCCCTTCTGCTCTACTCTCATGAGGCCTTATCTGGAGAACTGCATTCAGCTCTGGGGTCCCTAGGACAAGAAAGACATGGACCTGTTAGGGTGTAGAGGAGGGGCGCAAAAATCATCAGAGGGTTGGAGTATCCCTCTTATGAGGAAAGGCTGAGAGTTTTTCAGCCCAGAGAAGAGAAGGCTCCGGGGAGATCTTATTGCAGCCCTCCAATATACAGAGGGCTTATAAGACTGAGAGAGACTAAGGCCTTCAATTGGAAGGATGAGGGGGTAACAGTTTTAAACTGGAAGAAAGTGGATTTAGTTTGGATATGAGGAAGAAATCTTTTATTATGAGTGTGGTGATAGGTGCAACAGGTTGTCCACCTGTTGTGCTTGGAAGAGTAGAAGGTAGGTTGAATGGGTCTTTGAGCAACGTGGTCTAGGGGAAGATGTCCCTGCTTATGGCCAGGTGAAGTTGGACTGGATGATCTTCCTTTCTCACCCAAACCATTCTAGTATTTTATTTAATGTATTTATTTTGCAGTGCCTGTTTCAGCATTATAATCTAGACATGAACCTGTATGATGTTACTTGTTCCATAAAAAATCTTTATGTTAATGCTATATGCACAAAAATCTTCTTGTATAGGTTTATGCTGTAACAAATTCTCTGTTATGTGACTCTCATATTACAGTAGTAGGAAAATGACTCTTTGGGCCAGGTGTCTTCACTTTAAAGCCAAAGATCCTTGCAGATCTTATTTCAGATTCTTCTCTGACATGATTTTGGAATGTCATATGAACCTTCTTCTCTTTCTTCTTTAGTTAAAAATAAAGCCCAGAACTTGAAATATTTGAGCTGGAATTAATCTCCCATAGCCTCATAATTTGAAGTTTAGACACCTTGTCTCCCTCCGTAGTAAGGGAGTAAACAAATATAATTCATATTACTGTCTTGTATGAAAATACATATATCTAAATATGTATCTTCAGATAGGCATGCCTACGTAATAGTTCATCCTTTTTCCTTCTCCATTGACTACTGAGGGAATTTAGACGGCCAACTTACTGTTAGTTACATGAGCTGAGATGTATGTGATAAATGTGTTCTGTTATTCTAAGAAGGTAATTCATTAAGGAACATATGTTGACTGTGATCTTTCATGAGGAGGATAAATATCCTCTCTAGGTTTATCAAAGTGAATCTCAAATGATAAGAGCACATTATAGGCTTGATAATTTGTGGTAGTTTAAAAGTAGTTTTGATAATAGTAAAATGGTAGTTTATTCCATTAAAATGTAATGACCCCTTCTGCCTACATAGTGCTTGATCCTTTACAGGCACCTGTTCTTTAATAAAGGTATTCTAAATGTACTTATGCCAAACTGACCTCTTCAGTGAGTGCTTGAAAGATCTACCTTATTCCCACCTTGAAATAACTGGATAGTTAGTAACCAAGAATGGAGTCCACATGGAAGGAAACAGACATAGCTGTGCTGCAATGAAAGATGTTCTCCACATGGATTCCAAAACTTGTGTTCTTTCCCTACCCTTATCATATCCTCTATTTCTAGCTCATGTATCAACAAAAGAACGAAGGACAACACCGCACACTGTGCTCCCTTCAGTTCAGGGGAAGGTGGGGTATGAGTCAGTGGGAGCCAGTGCTTTGTCAGTTCCAGCTTTTAGCAGAATTACTCAGTCTCAGGTACATAGGATTCATACATAGTAAGACTATGGTTTCACAAGCAGTTTGAGCAAGTTCAAGTGTAGGCTGCGTATGAAAGAAGTCTTTTTTTCCTGCATCTTTCCCTCTGTCAGCACCTGTATGAGAGGGGCTGCACCAGGGATGAGATCATGTTGATGAATATAATGTGATACGAAGAAGAAAAAAACCCCTCTTTTTTGTGCAGCTGAATCTGTTCCTTGATCCTGTAACCTTGCAGTCAGAAGGGAGGAAAGCCAGTACTTCTGCATCTGGTGGCAACTGTTGTGTAGACAAAGCTGTCATTCAACAACTGCTTTAAGCCAAGTTGTAGAATCTACATGGATGGGATATCTGAAGCTGCTATTGTGAATGGATGAGCTTTTCTACTGCTTTTATGAAGAATAACTTTCAGAATTATACACTTTGGTGTATGGCATTGACTCATGAATTTTACTGTCTGGCTGCAAGATTATGTATAAAAATACTGGTTGGGTATGTGAATGCAAACTTTATAAAGAAAACTTTCTATGTGTCTTTATATTCCCAGTAGGGGTTTACAGTTCTGTCTGGCTTCCACCAACGGCAAAAGCTTATCGGTTCAAAGTTGCTTTCTAAAACCCTCTAATTCTTTAGGTATGGATTGAACAAATCCTCTACATAAACTTGTCTATGACAGTCACAGTGACACTACTTTTGTTCCTTCTTTGTTATTTTATCAGTAAAATAGGTTTTACAGTGTGTAATAAGTATACTTCTTACATTAGCTTTTTAACATGGTGCCTAGATGCTTGAAAATGAATATAAAATTATAGCTGTTTGGATATTAAACCCTGTACTTATTCTAAAAGAGCCTCAAATTAAAAATAGTTACTTTTAATGTGGAGGTTACTACTGGAAAACAGCATGTGTGTCTGTTCTGATCTTTTTGTGTATAGTAAATACGAGCTATTTTGTGGTAGTATCTTATTTTAAAACCTGGGCAACTATCTTGGATTTGTCACCATATCTTTGGGTAGAAAGCTACAGACAGAAGCATGAGATCAGTGCATAGCAACTTGTTTTTCTTTGATAACTTGTTTGCGTATGGAAAAGAGAGAGTTTTGATTAGGTGAGTTTAATATTCTAATCTTCTGACTTTTTTCTCTTTAGGTTGCAGCAATCTATAAAGATTCAAGTATTGGAAATCTTATAAACATAGTTATTGTAAAATTAATTGTAATTCACAATGAACAGGTAGGAAAAATAAATATTGAAAAGATTTCTTTCTAATAGAAGAAACAAAGTACATGAATTAGCATTGCAATTCCTAAGTTCAAAATGTTTAGTTTTAAATACAAAATGTTTTCTTAAACTCAAAGTTTGTTGTTTTGTTTTTTTTTTTTTTTTTAAAATAGGAGACTAAATGTCAAATGTGCAGTTAATTGCAGAGCCTGTATCTTGATTTAGTGCCTATATTTCCCCATCTCTCTATTAGTACCTCTTGTTGACCTAAATGGATGTAAATCAGATAGTATATGAAAGCTTATGGCATAACTACCTAAAGTGTCATTATATGCATGGAAACATAGCAGGGAAATGACAGTTCTTATAGAGGGTTTTTCAGCCTTAACAGCTGTAATATTTTAAGATTGTGAGAAGTATATGCTTTTCAAATACACAGTTTTATAATTATTTAACATTGTCTTCTCATGATATTATTTTAAGATTTAACATGGGGTGCATGCTCACATAGGTTGGTTCAAATAATGGCTTCTCGTGACTGATTATTTATGACTAAATTAAGACTTGATCCTGCAAACAAATTTGTGTGAGTAATATGGAGTCCTGCTGACTTCCTTCTCCATACACAATCATTGTTTTGCAGATTAGGGGCAAAAATGAAAAAGCAATAAGCGGAAGTGCATGATTTTAAAACTCCTATTTGGTTTTTTTGTGCCATTTCTTACATAGGAAGGACCAGCTATCACTTTTAATGCCGCTACCACTCTTCGTAATTTTTGCTTATGGCAGCAAACACAAAACACTTTGGATGATTCTCACCCTTCTCATCATGATACTGCTGTTCTTATCACTAGGTACAGTATCTGAAATAGTCATAATTACTTACTAGGTAAGACAAATGCTTCAGTTTCTTTTTTACATCATAATTTTTTAGCTATTCCACTTTGTTAATAGATAACTGAAGGGGATAAAGACACTCACTTCTCAAACCACTGATTATCAACATGTGAGCAACTGCTCTGGTAGTGCTATGTTGGTAGCTACCCATCTGATGAAAATTTCATTAAAGAAATCAAACACTAAACCATGTCCCTCAGGACCTCGTCTACCTGTGCCTTAAACACCTCCAGGGAAGGTGAATCAACCACCTCCCTGGGCAGCCTATTCCAATGCCCAATGACCCTTTCCGTGAAAAACTTCCTCCTAATCTCTAGCCTAAATCTCCCCTGGAGGAGCTTGAGACCATTCCCTCTTGTCCTGTCCCCTGTTACTTGGGAGAAGAGGCCAGCTCCCTCCTCTCTACAACCTCCTTTCAGGTAGCTGTAGAGAGCAATGAGGTCTCCTCTCAGCCTCCTCCAGGCTAAACATCCCCAGCTCTCTGTCATTCCTCATAATGCCTGTTCTACAGCCTCTTCACCAGCTTCGTTGCTCAACAACTTGGAGCTGTTACAAGGAAATGAAGTCTATGTATGCATATGTGGTAGGGACAGGCTGTTGTACATATTAGAATCGGATGCAAGTTGCAGTGACAGTCAGCTCCTGATAGCCCAGGTGTAATTAGAACTACCAAAAGCTTAAAATTTAAATGTTTTCTAGTGTTAATATATATTCTTCCTGTACACTGATGCCGTCAGTGAAAGTTCTGATGTTCATTCACTGAAATATATTCTCTCTCTGATGTTCGTTGTCATTAGTTTGTTTCCCCCAGTGTCCAATTTAGGCACACGCCAGTACTGTTTGGTATTTGTTTGGAATTTTATGTTGTTATTTTGGCAGATGGTCCATTACATGAGGTAGTTTCAAGTATACTGCAGTCTGTACATTTTTCAGCAACATTTCATGCTTGATCTACCTTCTGTGTTGTAGAGAAAAAACGTAGTACTTGAAGTTTTATTTTTTGCAGGCTAGATAGAAAGCAATACTGTGATCTTAGTCTGGTGAATTTAGATTACTTTTCATTGGAATGCAGATTGTTGAGTGGACTGTAAGATTAAAAATTGAGAATCAGATTTGCACTTGTTGTAATAAGTATAACAACAGTGAAATACTTTAAAAATTGTCTTTTATTTGATTTGGTGATTCTAAATAAATTTTTTCCTTGAAGGGAAGATATCTGCAGAGCTAGAGAGAAGTGTGATACTCTTGGTGAGTTATTTATTTTTTTTCAATTAGTATGATTTTATAACAGAAAATCTATAAAAGAATTCCACTGGGGGGGGGGAATAAATTAGGAATAAATCAGAAAATAGATGCAAAGTTTAAATCACACAGACCAAAAAAAAAAGTCAAATTCTAAATGCTGTTCTAGCCTGGCATGTACTTTGGTGCCAAGTTGTTGTTCATTTTATGTAAATTTGCTGCATAGTTGAGGCATGACTTTAAACTCAAATGCCATAGTGCTTGTTTATAGAGGCACACGCGCAAATTCATTCTGTTAAGCTTTTATATAAGGATTCAATTTTGCAGGTTTAGCAGAGCTAGGTACAATGTGTGACCCACTACGCAGCTGTTCTATAAGTGAAGAAAATGGATTGAGTGCCGCTTTTACTATAGCACATGAGCTTGGACATGTGTAAGTAACTATTTCCCAGCAGGTAAATTTTTGTTTCCTTTTGAATATGATCAGTTTCCGGTGATGGACTCTACATTTCTAAGAGGGCACAGTCTGCTACGTCCTTCTAGGACAGTTGTTAATTTTGCCCTTTTCATGGAGCCAGCCCTGCCCACCACCTAGAGGCAGCAAAATTGTGAATTCTGTAGTCTGACTGGTTGGAATCTTGAACTATGGGAGATACTGACCATACAGCTGTATTTTGTCCTTTAGTCATATGAACTGGTTTGGACATTCGGACAGATATTTTAGTTGTGAACATAGCCTGTTAACTCCAATTGCATTCTAGCCTGACAGGAATTTACCTTTAAGCAAAGACAACTGTTAATATACTGCAGAAATATTCTATCTTGTGTTTGATCCTTTCAGAATACTATAGAGTTACAGAAAAAGAAATGCTTTACACAGAAAAATAAGAGGAGATGACAGCATTTTATTTTATGAAGCATACCTCATCAGTGATGGCAGAAAGGTGTTATACTCTAGCTCCATGAGGCATGCCACAGTGTAGGTAACAATGATGTTAGACAGCTCAGTAACTAGCTTCTTGATTTTCATGTACCTGAAAGTTCATTTGTCATGGTGCTTCAACTGAAGTGTATTGCATAAATATGATGTTGATGTGCTCTGTAACTTGGTTTTGTTACTGAATAGTAAGTTGTGATGTGAATATTGGAGTAATATGTTACAGTCTACTGATAGCCTGTATATTCAGATGAGGAGAAGTGTTGTTCATTTAAGGTGTCATACTCCCAAAATACTAGAATTTTTCTGGTGAGCTAAAGAACTACGTAATCATAAAATTCTTGCTTTTCCTAGCTATCTGTATATATACACATGAGGTCCAACACAAAAAAACCCCAAACCCTAGACTAACACTATAGTTTGGGAAGCAAGAGTGGAAGAGGGGAGACAAAGAGATGGTTGTAGAACATTTTCTAACCTATCACAGTGAGACAAATCTCAACTTGATTGCTTCACTCAGTACAAGTGGACACAGGTTCAAATATAGATGTCTTCTTAGCTGCGGTTGGAAAATGCCAGTGTGCAAGACTGAACAGTGAGTTAAAATCAAGGCTTCCTGTGAAACAGAACAAATCCATGATAAACTTTTCAATTATTGTCTGAAGCTTATGGTGAAGAGATCCCAAAGATCAAGTTGGTGCTCAAAGGAACCGATTTTCTGTGGGTAGATGTGAAAACAAAAATGATGGAAATCCTCGACAGCCTTTCAGGAAATGATCTGTGAAATTGCAGCATCGTTTGCAGCTGTGTGTCAACTCAGAAGGGAACTATTTTGAAGGTGATCATAGTCAGTTTTCTTAACTTGTTAAATAAAAATGTTACAGGCACAGTCTAGGGGTATTTTTGTGTTGGACCTTGTATGTCTGTGTGTATATAATAATAATAAGGAGCATTTTGGGTAAGGAGAGAATTTTGTAGGGTATTCTAAAGATACCTATTGCCATAATGTCAGATAGTCATAGTAAGTGAGTCCTATTAAATTTTAAGGCAGAAATAAAGTTAAGTTTGAAAATAAACTCAAAACTCACACATTTGCTGCTGCAACAGAGTTTCAGTTAATTATTGCTGAACTTGTTTTGGAGTTTGTCTGTTTTAATTTTTAGATTTAATGTGCCTCATGATGACAGTTTCAAATGTAAAGAAGCTGGAATTAAACATCAATACCATGTGATGGCTCCAACTTTAAATTACCATACAAGTCCGTGGACATGGTCAAAATGCAGTCAAAAATATATCACTGAATTTCTTGAGTAAGTTTCAACGTAATGCTATGGTTCTTTGTGGGTTTTAGGTGGGGTATTTGTTTTTTGTTTTCTATTCCATGTCTTTCTGGAAAGTACTTTACAGGTATTTCTTTAATACCAATTTTATGTTGTTCTTAGGTTTGACCACTGACTTGTAGAGCCTCGGTCCTCCAGAAAAATATATGTATTTAACTCTGTGGAGGTTTCATGACTTTATTAAAGTTGAATTCAACACGTGAAGCTAGGATTATTTTTTTTAATATAGTGGTGTTGATTATTTAAAATATCTTTACTATGATTTTAATGGTTCAGAATAGACACTGTGTTTTCAGAAGTTCTTATTTAAAAAAAAAGTATCAGGTATAATTTAGGTGTTACCCTCTTTTCATCCAGTAAGAATGTGCAAATGAGAAATGACAGCCCGAATGCAAAAGAACTCAAGTGTTCTTTGGTGGATATAATGCAGAATCCACAAAAGAAAATCAAATGATCTTGTTTATTTTACTAATTGTAATGAAATTCACTACATAGGCAGGTAGGCATGCAAACCCTTAATTCCACTGAGACATGCATGTGTAAGTCTTGCGTGAGTAGGCTCTCAATGAATTAAGAGTTATTTATTCACATTTTATTCCTGTTCTTACAACAGTACTGGTTATGGTGAATGTCTGCTAGACAAACCTAGTGAAAAAATATATGATCTTTCATCTCAGCTGCCTGGGGCAATGTATGATGTCAACAAGCAGTGTGAACTTATGTTTGGTGTTGGGTCACAGGTGTGCCCATATCTGGTGAGTGAACAACACACAAGTCACGCTCAGTTTATGCTAAAAGAATTATTGAAGGCTGGGTTTAGAAACAATAGCTCAGAACTTCTGGTTTTGGAAGAATTTTGTCCTGAAATATGTCGAAGTTCAGATTCTATTCTGTTGTAGAGGAAAGAGTTCACTGGAGAGCATTGCAGCTTCATCTGCTAGAAATATATAGAATTAAAAACTAAGATGAATTAATTTTAAATTGCATATTTGTGAAGGTGATAATTCCTTTAGAAGATTTAAAGCTGCATAAGTTTAGGCTTCCGGAAGCTACTGAAAGGAAATTATTTCAAGACTTTCTACAGATGTTTTCACATTATAGCTCCTGTCTTACATTACCAGTATTTCTTATCTGCTTCTTTTAGTACTTTTTAAAAATACGTAACTTGAAAGTTAATATATGAATACAAATGTTTGTTATAAATGTTTGGTCCAAACTGTAGATTCCCTCTACTTTATAAGAGTCAACAACTATTTTCATGCCTATAAGAGTGTACAATCTGTAAACATTTCCAAAAATTTCTTTAAAGCAAAATTGGGATCAGGAAAGAAAACTTGAGTAGATTAATACTGAGATGAGCTGTATTTTGAAAACTTAATGTGGCGAGTGTAACATAAAATAAATACAAATATAACATTATGGCTTCATTCACTATTGTCAAGATGTCATATAGAGTAAGATTTTGGACCAACTTGTCATCTCTACTAGTGCTGCATGGCTTATTGGAGCTATTTAAAGGAGAGAATTTAAGATCAGATTCAGACTGATTAGGTAGAGCTTTTGGTGAGGCACAATATTGTTTCGGAGAAGTCAGGCTTTATGGGAATGTTATAGAAAAGTAAAGGGGGGATTCGAAGACCTAAAGATGATGTTACTGAAGACTGCTTTACACATTTGTAATCCATAAATGTTAATTGTCCATTAAGAGTCTTTTAACAATTTGAAAAGAAAGCTTTCTTCTTAATTTTTTAGCCAGTATATTTTTCAGAAGAATTCCAGTAGAAGTATTTATCTGTCCAGCTATACTCAAACTGTGCTGCATAATCTCAATCATAACCTCTTACATACTTCTTAATTAAATTTTCTACTGAATTATCAAATGAAGTTATCCATTACTTCTAATGGAATCAGTTTAATATTCCACATTGCTACCTGGTCTTAAGCAGAATCCATTTTGGTTTTGTTGGGTTTTATTTTATTTGGGTTTTGGGTTTTTTTGAGTCTTATCTGTGAAAGTGCTACTGCTAATAGCAAACACTAAACTCATGTAGGATGAGAAAACAATAAATATAATCAAACTACTATATAAAATTGTGTTTAATGTATAACAGAAGTAATCTTGTTTTCTTTTTAGAAACAATGCAAACGTTTATGGTGCACAAGCACAGAAGGTGTTCACAAGGGTTGTCGTACTCAGCACATGCCATTGGCTGATGGAACAGTTTGTGGTATGGGAATGGTAAGCCTTCATTAGTTTCTTGGTACTTGTGTATGACAAAATCGTTGATATAAATAAAGATCAGTGCGTGCTGTGTGGCAATATTGCCCCTGTAGCACACTGATTGTGTGGACAGTATCTACCTGACTTTACCTGTTGTATCTTTTAGTCCTGTAAATGTTGTGGCTTATGTAACATAAGTTGTCTGTTCAGAGTAATTGTAAGTGTTTATAGATGCTAGGAGTATGCTTCCCCCCCCCGAAAGAGGGGCTTCCTATACCCTGCTTGTTGGTTTATTTGGTAAACAGCAGTTGGATGATGAGAGTGCAGCTCACTATTTCCTCATCTGGAAGTTTTTGAATGCAGATATTGATCTGTATCCTCTGAGGATATAACCTGTCTTAGACCATCTGTAAGGGTCATGAATATCTCATTAGTAGAGGGCGTCAAGGAACTTAAAGAACCTTGATAGAAGCAGAAGTACTGGTGGAGGCTATTGAATGTAGAATTATCAGTGAAGATATGAGGGCTTTAGTTTTGGATTTGTGTGTGGTTTGGGAAGTGAAAATTAGGTGCTTGAGTTCTTTGCTGACCTAATCTTCGGTTTCTAGGTGTCTCAGTTCATCACAAATGAGTAGAAATATTTTCTTACCTATAAGGGGATTGTAAGAAATAAGTATTTCAGAGATTTTTTACATGCTCAAATGTGACAGTGATTATCTTTAGTATGGCTGGTTTGTTGTATTGAGCTGCTTTTAATAGTTTATTTTGGCAGCTTCAGATGCTGTGGGAACCATGTTAATTTTTTACCTTTTGATAGTTTTATAGGTTCAAAGGTGATTAAAAATATCTACTCTAATTTCTATGTATAATAGACTGCTATATTTCACTCAGTAATTACTGAATTTTCCCTAACAACTTTTAATCTTTACAGACTGGCTTTTTTTTTTCTCTTTGGTAAAACAGATAGTAGTGAGGATCTTGAAAATATGGTCTCAAAGGATAACAGTTTAGTGGGTGAACTGTCTCAAATGATTTCTTTCCCTTCTGCGTGATTAGGAAAAGTTATTTGAAGCTTGCAGTGGAAGCTTGCCTTGATTAAATCCTATACATACAGCTGGTTTTATAGTGTTTATCCCATTTTTCAGTCAGTCACTGATCAGAAAGGAAGTTCATCTTTTATATAAAACTTCATGTTTAATCTTTACATTCAATTGACTTGATTCGAATTTGCCAACAGCAGATGACTTCTTTTATATAAGAATACAAAACCCTATTTTATGCAATTACTGCAGTGAAACCAGTTCTCTCTAGGAAGTGAAGAGCTAATTACAGTCATTACCTCTGAAAGATGTAAGAAAGAACAGCAATTAATCTGATAAATTGTCATCTGTTCTTGTCTGAGGGACAAACTCCTTTCAAGCTCAGTCAGCAAGTTTCTGTTGATGTTAATAGGAATAGGACATGGCGACTAGTAATTGTAATTAATATTTGCTGGCAAGCTAAATATATTTGGCATTTGCAGCAATTTTGCTGTGATGAATAGGGAAAAGATCCCTTTAAGACATTTGTAATTTTATTATCAGCTTTTTAAACTTAGATTTGACAATGAGTTTATTTTCACAGTAATCTTTATTTTTTTTCCTCAGGTTGTATGTCTAATTAGTGGATCTTACTCTGTTGCCCGCTCCAACAGTCTTTATCTTTCCTTCCACAATCATAAATTGTAGAATATCAGACTCAAGTGAATGAGCTTTTCTTAGTGCTTGCATTTCCTTATCTTGCCATATGTCATCTAGCAATATCCATGCACATTGAAAGAGAATTATGTTTTGTGTGTCTCATCTTGCATACAATTGTGGAGCTCAGTGACTTCTTATATATGATATTAGAAGGTACAGGTAGCATTTTCTTTAAACATTAAAGGGAAAATGTTTATTTCAGTGTCTTATAGAAAACAAAGGAAACATTTTCTTGAGAATTTGAATATTTCCTGTATCTATAGAGTTAATATTATTGGTTATCTAGAATTAATATTACTAAAATCTAAAACTTTGTTCATCCTAGGGTTACTTAGAAAAATTAATTGCTTGTCAGGCTTCTGCTGAATTATCTGAAAATTTCTCTTCACCCTCTCTTTTATACAGGCTGAGTGCTTAGGGCTGACAGTAGCCTGTAGGTAACTATTCTTTTGTGTCTGAAAACAGTTTATTACTCCATTGATGTTCACATTGTGTCTCATCACTTCAGGTGCTTTTAGTTTGCCTGTTTGGCTTCACAAAGATCCATAGGAAGTCTAAGCTGCTTCTGTCAGCTTTTCTAACAACATGTAAACTGTCTCTGAGGCAGAGTACGTGGCCTTGAAATTCTTTGGCCTGTTTGGTACTTAAGGAACAAAATGATATATGATATAGATATATGGAGATGTGCCATATGTAAACATATTCTGGGTTTGCAGTGGTGAATTTTTCCACCTCAGGACTGTTTGTCATTACTTGAAAGTATATCTGGTAGGGGCTTTTTTTGTGGGAGATATTAAATACAAAGGACTATATTATTGGATTGTCATCCTAAATATATGATAAAACCAGAATATAAAGATTTTATTGAAATGCTATTTTTTTTGTGTAATGAGGCATAATGGCATGAAAGATATGAAATGGTTAGTGCTTTTTCATGTCTTGTCTCTGTAATCAAAGTTATTGTGGGATTATCTTCAGAATTAAGAACAATGCAAATGATTAGGCAGATGTAGCCTGCTCACTGCACGCCACAGTGAATTTCATTTATACAGTTGTAATTTTTGTTGCTATGGCATAAACTGTATGTACAAATCAAGAGCATAATAGAGCTCAATAAAGGAAGTATTTTCTGTGCTGCATCAAGGACCAAGATACAAGAAGAGACCACAGGTACTACAATACATGAGTTATTTTCTGTTAGGACAGGCACACAGTGAAATATTTGTCTTTTTGGTCTTAAATTAAAGCATTAGTCTTATCATTAAGGAACTGATAATCTGTCCAATTTGCTGGATCATTTAAATGACTGTATTACAAGATAGATCTAGGGTTCTTGTTCTGTGATTCCTTTGGGCCTGAAAACCACCTTGAATGGTCATATTCTTAGAGGAAGGCATTCAGGGCTGAAAAGATAAGTCCCATGTGCAAGAGTTGGTGTGATGAAGAATTATACAGGCAGGCAATTTTCTTGCCAAGTTGGATTAGGAACTCAGGCAAAACTCAAAGGAGAATCAAATTCCTGTTTTGAGAGCAAAATGATTGTTACCATATGAGAGTAAGTATCAATGTAATAAAAGGATACATTAATAAGGAAAAAATTGCTTCTAGGAATTATTATATGCAGTGATAAAAACATTGAACAACATCTGAATCTTGTATTGTTCAGATACATTCATAAAGATTGTACACGTATTTTGTATGTTCAGCAAGATTTGTTAATTGATAGTTCCTACAATAAATTTGTAACATAGTAACTCTTGAAATTCTATGCAATGTATACATTAGTTTTAAAAAGTGCTGGAGTCCTGCAGTTATTTTCATCTGTGTATCCAGAGGTTCTTGAATTGTTCTACATACCAGGGACTTTAATTACCAAAACCATCTAGACTTTCAGGTAATTCTAAGCTGGTTTATGTCATGGAGAGCAGAGACGCAAAGCCTAAGCTTCACAAATAACAAGCAATTTAGTTGATATAATCCATTCCGATGACTCTAGTGACTGATCCATTTATGCAGTGCAGGGAAGGATGGAATAAGCCAATCTGTTAATAGGACTAGGGGAATCCCTCTTGAAAACAAACCTAATGATCAGTCTAATCCTGAGTCTGTAAACAGTCATCTAAAATAAAGAGTCCTCTCTATTGTGTAAGAGCAGTGACCCCATGTAGTCCGTACTGCTCAGTGTCTTGTCTTCAGATGTGGGCAGTCTTTGGTACTTCAGAGAATGTTTGAAGGACAAAGTTGAGGGCATATTATCCATGTGGAAGTCAACAGGAAACATAATGCTGACATTATAGTATCTTATAAATATTCTATTTTATTACTTAAACTGTTCTACTATGCTTCAATCAGATACACCACTTGGGATTTTATAAAGCATACAAGTGAATTAGAATTCCAGCTGCCATAAGTGAACAATAGGATTAGTGATGGTAATTCCTGCTATTTCTTTGGAAAAAGTTACGTGTACGCCAATCGTAAGATTCTCATTTAGACTTTTTAGTTGTGTACTTTTTGAGTAACCAAATAAGTGGATTAATATTTGCAAAGTCAGGGACTTGATAGTAAATACTTAGGAGCAATAGACTGATCACTTGTTTCTTCTGAGAAAAAAAAGATAGTAATTAAAACTTTCTATAAATAACAGTTTACAGGTATGGGGTCATGAAATCTCATAACTGACATGAGCGCAACAGAATAGCTTTGCAAGCTTTGTCTTCTTAATAATATAAATTCCAGCAGGTGAAATGGAAATTGCACCTTTACATAAGCTTTTAGTTGGAAACAGGTGGTTCTTCAGCAGGAATGAAGTCTGAGATAACACAGCAGTCATTGCAATGCAGTATCTTGATGTAAGAATTATTATTTATTTAAAACTTAATTAAAGTTAGTGATAGTAAATTTAATAAATTAGTAGTAAATATATTTTTTGTAAAATATAAAAAAATAAAAATATAAAGTATTTTACACTTGGTTTTGTAGATGTGAAAGTCTGCGGTTAAGGATGAATCTGTAGCACAATCTTGCTTTAGAATAACCAAGAGCTTAAATGCTTGAAAATCTGTGTGCTTTTCCCAAACAATTCCACTGGCTTACTTAGCTTTTGAAATATTCAAAGCACTCTGAATTTCTTGGTGGTTTATCATTGTACCTTTTCACTTTTTGTGTCAGCATGAATTTCCATATCAGCTTGGAAGAATATCATACATATAAGATGATTGTAAACCTATTTTTGAAGTGCATGAAAACATGTCAGGAATTCAGGATTTTGAGATTCTTATGTAGTCATTTGAATAAAGGAACAAGACCTAAAGATGTATTCAGCATTCAGTAGCTTTTATAGACAGCAAAGAACTCTTTACGGCATTTTTGAAAATACCACCCCGAGTAAGATACCTTCAAGGAAAACGAACATTTTAGAAAATGTTCAGACCCAGATTAAGAGCAGTAGGCTATTACTTGTTGTTTTTCTGTGCCTAAAATATGAAGTAACTTTTGCTTGACTTACAAATTCTATTTTATTTGTCAACTCTGCAGCACTGTCGCCATGGAATTTGTGTCAGCAGAGAAATGGAGACACGTCCTGTAGATGGAGAATGGGGACCTTGGGGACCTTATAGCTCATGTTCAAGAACTTGTGGAGGTGGAATCAAGAGCAGCACCAGGCTGTGTAATAGACCAGAGTATGTTTTAAACTGTTTCACAGTAGTGCTTAATGAAGATATTGCCACACAAGGCGTTGGTTCAAAACAAATTGAAGGCATTGTGGTTTACACAAATTAGTTCAAAGCACCAATGCAAACAATGCTTGCTTCAGCTAGAGTTGAAAAGGGATAAGTCTACAGACTCTAATACACAGACAACTTTGAGATTACTCTTGTCTCACAATTATATTATTCATTTTTGTAGGTATTTCTAAGGGCTTATTTTGTCAGAGTCTTTTTTTTTCTAGCTTTACTGTAAATGCTGAGGGTTTCTTAGGCATTGAGATGCTTTCTTTGGAATAAAATCTGCAAAAAGGAATATATATATGTTCCCTGGCAATCATTTTAGTGAAACGCTTGATTTGCTCTGATTGAAGTTTTTTTCACACTGTGACCACTAGGCATGTGCACAAGGAACATTTGTTACAGCAGTGTCATTTACAACTTACTTTTATAATGAGAAAATTCTATTGACTGAATAATTCATTGTGGTTTTTATTCTCTGTAGTAAAAGTCAGTGAGATCTTTACCCTTAACTTCTCCAGGAGAACCATAGCTGCAGCTTGGCTAGTTTCAGGGCTTTCTAGAAAGTTACGTCATCTTGATATTATCAGTGGGATGAATGAACCTCAAACGACTCCAAGTTACTTTGTTTTCTCTGATGAGTAAGAGGTGGTAGATTCCCAGTAGATATGCATCTGTCTGTCTTTAGTAACTGGTAGTATCGATACACTATTGATTTATTCTTTTTCTCCTCCCCAAGATACTGAATTATTGTGCAGCAGGACTTATAACAGGAAATGTATTTTAGGCATTACAGTAAATGGTGTGTTTTCCACAGTTTTCCATTTTTAGTTCTTTTGATCTCTACACTGAAACCAGTTTCTGCACAGCTTTTTCAGCTCTGTCCCCTTTCTTTGTCACTGTAAAATAATAATTTCAAATTACTGAGGGAGGTGCTGCTTCTGTAATAATAGAGCTGCTATCTCAGCTAAATTGATAAAAACATTAAAGGTAGTAATGCTTTTCTGCAGGCAGAATAATTATGACTGAAAGAGACATAAAAATATAACAGACATTATGAACAGCGGTAGCTTGGTGACTGTATACCTCAGCAGTAGTATCTTACATAATCTTTTTGTTTTCTTCACTTGCATATAAATGTATGCACAGCGCAACAGAAGATAAGAGTTGTGTGTGGGCAAGTCAGTAACGACGCAGAGTGCTGCATTAGTTTTTTTCTTTAGATTGGTGGCTCAAGGCACTTACAATGGAAAAGAGCAATTTTAGAAACTGAGTGTATTCTACATTTACCTGTTTTTCTTAGACCAAGAAATGGAGGAAAGTACTGTGTTGGCCGCAGGATGAAATTTCGATCATGTAATACCGATTCATGTCCAAAAGGCAAAAAAGATTTCCGGGAGCAACAGTGCTCTGAATTCGATGGCAAACACTTCAATATCAATGGTCTTACATCTGCTGTTCGCTGGCTTCCAAAATACAGTGGTAGTAAGTAATTATACATTTTTTCAATTAACAAAATAAAAATGTTACTTCAATTAAAGTTTTACAACAGACAAGAAACCTGTTGGATTTTCTTTCCAGTTTCTATGAAAGATCGCTGTAAACTATTTTGCCGAGTTTCTGGAACAACATCCTACTATCAGCTAAAGGACAGAGTTGCTGATGGTACTCCCTGTGGAGCAGAAACCAATGACCTCTGTGTTCAAGGCTTATGCAGGGTATTTAAATCTAAACTTATTAATTATTAAAATCAATTTTAACAGATGGTAAAAGTAGACATTAAATATTTATCCTAATAACCATTATTGAAAATATGTGCAGCAAGATGTTTTGTATTTACTGAAGTTAATTTTAATCCCTACCAAATTAAAGATCTGGAAATGGAGGTAATTAAGTGAAGAACATACAGTATGAGAGTTAATATTGTCCAAGTAAGCAGAAAGAAACTGATCCAAAAGTGGCATAAAATATACATGCTGTGTATTTATTGATGTCATATTTCTGCTATGAAAGAATTTTAAAAAGTAGAAAATGCAAGGGTAAATAGATTATGTATTTATTATTTCATTCTGAAAGGATCTAATCCTTGAAAGGGATCATTTCAACCTTCTTTACTTAATAGGAGTTATGGAAGTGCCACAAGATTTTGTTGGGAGAAGCAAGGTGCTATGTTATAACAACTCAAGACTTTTTTTGTCAAGTCCAGAGTGTTTTGCCAATTGCAGCGAAACAGTAAATTTGGATGAGGAGAAGATACAGCCTTTTTAATAGTGTGGAATCAAGATGAAGGACAAAATGCAAGAAAGTGGTCCTGTTTATCATAATTTTTTAAAAAGGAAATGTTGGTAAAGATACATAAGCAAAAATCGTGCTTGTGCTAGTTTGACCAACACTGTGTATATGTGTCCCTTTGTGTCTTTTGCAGTAATGACAGACTTTAAAAGAATTGATGACCATGTACACATGCATAGTGCTTTTAGGACTAGAAAATCTTTTTATACTGTTACGTATTCTTATACAGTTGATGTATGAAGTGTATTTGGATTGTACGTTCTTAGTATACTAGCACTACTGTGTTTTGACTTTACATCATAACACCCAAAAAACCTAAAAGGCTTTTCCCAAATTGCCAAGGAAGATCAGATACATACAGTGATTAAGAACATTTTTTGGGAATGGGAAGCTTGCATTATTTTGATTTTTTTCCATTGGGCTGAGTGATGCAGAGCTATTCTATTTTTTTTTTCCTAGCAAGCAGGCTGTGATCATGTTTTGAATTCCAAGGCAAGGCGAGACAAATGTGGAATCTGTGGTGGTGATAATTCTTCATGTAAGACTATTACAGGTACTTTCAACAGTGCTCGTTATGGTATGTTTTGTTTTTGTTTTGTTGTTGTTTTTTGTTTTGTTTTATTTTTTAAAATCTTGATGCTCATTTCAGTATGGTTTAGAAAAAGTACTTGAAAAGGAAGAAAGCTTCGTGTTTTGCACTTAGCTTTCTCTTGTCTACAACAGCATGCAGCTGAAGGAGTTACTCCAGTATCGCCTTTCAGTTATGTAAAGGGATAGCAAGAAGTCTGTGGTGTGAGCAGCTGAGGAGGTTCCTTTTTTCCTATAGGGGAAATGATAGCCTTTGAATTGTGAACCTTCTCTTTCCAGAGAACATGGGCAGCAGCATTTGCTTGTTCCTCTTCTTTGGCATGTAGTTGAATGAGAAACTTCTGACTAACCCTGGTAATTTCTGTTTCTTTCATTTAGTTTCTGTAATAGAGCTACTGATAGTTCTTATGTATGTAGTCCTTTCTGGGAAATACGGAGAGGCTATTGTATGTGTTTAGCAGTGCAGTTAAGTAATTAGAGCATGGATCATAAGCACAGAAGTCTTCACATTAATAACTGATTCCTAAAGGCTCTTCCATGCTGCATCACTGGTTAAGAGAGACCACAGGCAAAGTGAAAATGATAGCTGGAGAGATGCCAAATAAGATCTTCATAGAACAAAGGAATTGCTGATGGAGAGGAAAGTATGTCCAGTATCCTCTTGATTTTTTTTTTTCTTGGTGGAGGACTTGCAGCAAGCAAAAGTACCAAAAATCTTCAAGGTTGGATGCAGCTACCATTCCCATAGAGAAACGTGTAACATTTCTTGTCTGTCTTGAGAAGCTGAAAGAAGACACAACCAGCTGTTAGGGACTGGATTTCTGAACATGTGTTCAAAGCATGGAGGAAAAGAATGTATTATTTTGATAATTCTGGACTGTAAAGGACTGTCAATTTTTTTGTTTTCCACCACTATAAAAGATCTTTTTGCTTATTGGTAGCACAAGAATTCTGTTATAATCTATTTGATGGAAGTGACTGTTACATTAAAACTGTGATCTATACAGTTATGGTTAGGACTGTCACCCACTGCTGTTTTATCAGCTTTGCGTTGTTACAGACGTATTTGTTTCTAAATGAAGCTGGAGGAAAAAAACACATTTTGGGATGAGGAAAACCTTGATTTATTAATCTGGTTTTATACTGAGTTGAGTGTTTTAAATTAAGTTTGAATTCTTGGAATTCTAGCATATGAAAGATGAGACTGAATAATAGTACTAGACAGCTTGCTGAACGTTTAGGATCATCACTTGGGTGTGCTCAGATAGGAGTGCAGCAATGCAAACAAGAGATTGTAGCTAGCTGATTGCAGCGTGAGTATAAATAGGGGGCCTGTGACATCCCAAGGCTAATAACTTAAAACATTGTCTGAGGAAATGTTCTCAAAAAAAATTCTGAGTCAGGATCACAAGATAAGTATGCAAAAGTCTGTATGCTTCATCTTTCTCTTTTAACTCCACCTGGTCCCTTTCCATAATGACATGAGTCATTTTATTAAGGCAAAATTTGGAATTGGACAGTAGTAGCCTGTGGTTTGTGCTTGTATTCATGGAGTTATAAAATTGTCACCAAGTGTGACAAAACAGTAGTGAAACCATCTTCAGAAGTTCATTACCATGAAGTCTAATTTACTTAGCTCCCAATATAGGAAATGGTAATCTAATTGCGATCTTCCAGTACCTGAAAGGGGCCTACAAGAAAGCTGGAGAGGGACTATTCATAAAGGCTTGTGGTAAGACAAGAGGGAAAGGGTATAAACTGGAGAGGGGCAGATTAAGATTAGACATTTTGAAGAATTTCTTCACCGTGAGAGTGGTGAGACACTGCAACAGGTTATCCAGGGAAGCTGTGGCTGCCCCACCCCTGGAGGCGTTCAAGGTCATGTTGGATGGGACCTTGGGTAACCTAGTGGGATCGCAGAATCACTAGGTTGGAAAAGATCTCCAGGATCATTGAGTCCCTGCCCATGGCAGGGGCGTTGGAACTAGATGATCTTTAAGGTTCCTTCCAACTCTAACTGTTCTATGTTTCTATGATAATTGTATACACATAATCATTAGTATTATTGCATCAAATTAGAGTATCTGAGGATTTCCCGGAAAGTGGTAATTCTTAGTACTGCTCAGTGCTTTAGTATGGGATCTATTCTCCTGTGTATCCTTGACAACGTACTATGTGGTTTTGTTTATAGTTTCGTCCCATAATTTGTCATATATGATATTACCACAATGTCTTCAGCAACTGAGATGTGTTTGGGGTTTCTTCTCATTATGTTGAAAGACTGACTGAAGGCTGTGTGTTTATCCAGAGCATGCAGTGTGTCAGTTCGCAATTGCAGTGCTGCCCCCAGCTGGTAATTGTGTTGGGCATGTGAGAAGTATAAATGTTCATTTAAATGCACAGCACAGTTTTAATAGATTAAAAGCACCACGAAGTTAATGGATTATGAAATTGAAAAGGGTATTTCGATTCAAATTTTTACCCACAGTTAGTCACTCACCTCTAAAGTTAAATCAGGGCAAGACTGTTGAACACAGCAGAATAAGTGGAAAGGTTAGAAGAGGTTGTATTAATGCTCCAGATTGCATGTTTGTGTTAATGATTTGTTTCCAATGTTTTCCATACTCAGAATCCTTAGATATAAGAATCCTTTAGAATTTTTGATTTAGCATCGTGAAAAACAACTTTTTTTTTTTTAACCTGTACTTATTTTGTGGAGTGACAGTTCTCCATGCGCCTTATTTTGTTAACTTACAACAAGGCTACTGTAATAGTAGTTGGAGGTATTACAAGAAATATTACTCATTCATGAAGCATTTGTATTTTGAAGGGAGCACACTAGAGTAGCATTTTCAGTAGGAGAAGGTAGGTCAAGCACGGTTAGTTTATCTGATCTATCTACCTATGTGTATGGCCTGCAATACTGCAATATTTGAGTATTTAGAACTCATTCTCTGGAGTGATAAAATACTGTTGTGAGACAGAGAAATGGAAACCCAATTGTATAAACAGGGAGTGGAGGTACTTGTAGTGAGTAAATTTGTCTGAAGAAGTAAATGACTTATTCAGACTTCTATGAAAGTTTTGTGGTTAAACTGTGAGGAGCCACAGTGTTTTCTGAGTCTTGCTTAATACACTTGACTACTTCCTAGAGTTGCATGGCTCTCTAAAGACTTTTCTTAGTAGATGGAACTCAAGTTATTGGTTAAGTATTGAACTCATATTTCTGAACACAGGAATGAATTTTAATGAATTCTAACAACAAAAATTTAATATACATGAAGATATTCACATTTCCTTCTTAAAATATGGCGGCATTCAGCAGTGGCTGTCACTGTTGTACTGTAGGGTTTTGTGAATAAAACTACTTAAACATATGTTCATATTTACTAGTATTTGACTATTATATAATATATAATTAACTTATGAATAATTACATTGCAGGTTACAATGTTGTAGTAAATATTCCCAAAGGAGCAACAAACATTGATATTCAGCAGCACAGCTACTCAGGGAAGCCAGAAGATGACAACTACCTTGGTAAAAGCCTCCTGTGTTTTAACATTGATGGATAGTTTTTCTGCTCTTGCCAGAAGTCTGCTCTAGATGTGTATTATCCCAAGTCCTTAGAGCAAATATCTCACAGAACACATAGCCTTCAGTCACTGGCGCTAGCTCCCATTTCAGATAGAGTAGAGCCTGAATAGTATACCTTTACTAAAAATTTTACTTTATTATTGTCATTTAATTCTTGTTATTAATCTTGATTATTGTAAATTGATCATTATTTTGAATAATTAGTGTTATAAATGCTTAATAATTTGCTTTATTTTTACTTTCTTCACTAAAAGTAGCTCTTGCAAATACAAGGACATGGGCTGTGGAATAGGTCAGAAAACCAGATAATTATTGTTTCCTTCCGCAGTTGCAAAACTTAACCAAATTTAAAAGTGTTGACTACAGTCAGCCCTTCAGCAGAACAAATATGTTTCAAGTAGTGTTGTTTAATGTAGAAAAAGTCCATGACAACTGCTTAGGTGAAAGTTACTGACAGGTAGGGTTGAATTCATACATTAGAAACTGTTTGGGACAACTTTAAAGTATTATACATGCACTAAAATAAAGCTAAGCGTTGATGAAAAGATATATTATTTAGAGTTTTTATTGGTAGAACTTTTAATTTAATAGCTGCTTTATTTCCAATATTTTATTTTACTTGTAGCTTTATCTGATATTCATGGAAATTTTATCTTGAATGGAAATTTTGTTGTAAGCATGTCAAAAAGAGAAATCAATATACAAGGAGCCATTTTTGAGTACAGTGGTTCAAACAGTACGATAGAACGAATTAACAGCACTGATAGAGTCGAAGAAGAGCTAACCTTACAGGTGCATGTTTACTTTTTTCATAAGTTTGAAAATTTCCTACGTGATCATTATGTTCATAATTTTATGTTCAAATTCACTGAAAAACAGCTATCATTTTATTTCAATTAAGGTTTTGTGTGTAGGGAATTTATACAGCCCTGATGTGCGTTATTCATTCAGTATCCCAATAGAAGACAGAAGTGATCTGTTTACGTGGAATCCTTATGGACCCTGGCAAGACTGCAGCAGGATGTGCCAAGGTAATGTGAATTCTTTTGTCACCAGAATTAAAAATCTGATGGCATTTAGGAAGGGACTGGTGTTAAGTACTCAGGTTTTTCACCCCGGCTTGTAGGAAAGAAACTCAGCACTGTCAGTAAACTTTAGATGTACAGAGGCTTTAAGGACAGAATAGCTTCTGGTTTTGGTTTGCCGTTTTCAGTATTTATGCAATGCATTTCTATATTCAAAATGACAATTTTATTCCTTTCTTTTGTAGCCATAGTAGTGGTTTATTAAAAATATAAGGTTAAATCTAGTGCAATGCCTCCTCAGAAAGCATTTACTGTGTATCTACTAAGATGTATTAGGCTTTGTTATCCTATTTCCAGGTGATCACAGATGAGTGTAGTATTTTTCACGTATACTTATTCGGGTTATTTGCTACATGGAGTGAATGTATTTAAAGATATAGTTTACAATTGTTTAACTGTTATTCCATAGGCCATTCCAGTGTAAAAATAAAAAGGCAGTATGTATGAACTGTATATACATATAAAGAGTATGTACACAGGTGTATTTGATACTCTTAGTAGCAGGTGCTAGAAATCCTTGTAGATATGTTATGGTGAGTTTCTTCCGGTTTTGAGTCAAGTTGTAGATGTGCCTTTGTGTTAAAGAAGTAGAGATCTGTCAAATGTGGTATGTCTCCAAGCACTCCAGATCTTTTAGGTACCTTATGACCAAATTTTCTGCTTCCTTAAAGAGAAGGATCATCAACCTGTAGGTTAACATGGTGGTTTGAATGTTTGTCAATTAGCAAAGGAGAGATTTGGAACACTTCACTTTATAAGTAAATGAACTGTTGCAGTTCTGCAGGTTTCATAAAGTTGATATCCTTATAAGACCACTGCAGTACAGCTGGGAGATGGTGGTGGTGACTGGGGTAGTATTGGTCTCTATCTGGAATGTAGTCAGCTGCTCAAAGCAGCACATTTGTGAGGATTCTGTTGTATGCAACAACTAGTGTTAACAGGGTGTCTCAGTTAAATTCCTAAATGATTAATGGAATCCATTACTATAAAAAGACACTCTTATTTCAGCCCTTTATTTGCTTTCTTTTGCTTGTATCTTTCAAGGTATTCGAAGAAGAAGAATGATATGCATACGTAAAAGTGATCATGTGGTAGTGTCTGATCAGAGATGTGAACTTATACCTGCTGTACCAGATGTCTTTGAGAAGTGTAATACCGAGTGTGAATTAAGGTAAAAAGAGGTTCCTAAGCTATTTTGGTCGTAGATATTTTTATAATCAGAGATTAAAACAAAGTAATTAAGATTGCTTTATCCTCTGTCCCTCTACTCCTATCTCTCTCATTCTTCTCATCATTCCTTCTTTTCATCAAATCTTTTGGTATAATGGGTTTATACATTACACCTTTGAATCTAAATAGAATTAGTATATTTTTCTAATTTTTATTGGTAAAATACAAAGTCTATTGGTATGATTGTGAATCTATTCTATATATCCTGGTTCAAAAACTTGTATCGCTGAACAGAATACTTTTTTCACCTGACTTGTATCCATAACTGGAACTAATTTGAGGCAGAGTTGTGTTCGCACTTCAAGAGAGCCTACACGAAAGGATTCAGAATATGAACAGAGTTCTAGCTTACATTTTTCAATGTCACCTAGGAAATTAAGACAAAATATCCTTTAAATTCAAAAAAGTGTTTTTAAACCTGAGTCAAATTCTTTAATCTTGCTTTTAAAATTCCTGTCATGAGATAGATTTTACAGTTTTATGTGTTCCCTAAAATGCAGATCTGTTTTTACATGACAATTAGTGTCCCATTCTGAGTCCTTTATTCACTGTGGTTTTATTTTTTTTTAAACAGAGTTAGTTTTCTATAACAGTTTATCCTTGTAGGTGGCACAACTTTGGCAAAAGTGACTGCACATCAAAGTGTGGCCCAGGGTACCGGTCCGTAGAGATCCACTGCATGAAGTACTCTATTTCAAAAGGAATCAGTGCTCCAGTGGATGATAAGTACTGTGCTGATCAGCAGAAACCACCAACTAGAGAGCCCTGTCATGGTGACTGTACGTTAACAAGTTGGCACTACACAGAATGGTCAGAGGTACAAATTTAAAGCCTTATAATTGTACCGGTGTAGTTTCTGGTTAGCATTCATATCAAATTTTTATCATTTTATATTCCATTTTTTATTTGAATTAACTAAATGAAAATAATGTTTGACAAATGCAGATTTGTAGGAGGAGCTATTACTAATCTCTGTATTTCAGCAACTGACTTGTATTTTTGTAAGAGACTGGCTAAATTGTTTGTGGCTTAGTTTTGGAGCAGAGAAGGTCTGTTGCTTACAGGTGTATATGTTATTTACAGACTTAATTTAGTTCTGAGAAAAAGAATTAGTATAATTTCACCTTTAATCTGCAGTAAAGAGTTGTGTCTTGGAACTACTAAACAAAGTGCCAGATTTCTGTCATGTTGTCACACCCTGAAAGACCGACAGAGTAGGACCCAGAATTGTATTTCAGCATTCAGTTTATTACTGATAATGTTACAATTCTAAGTGAAGAGTATAAACTTAAGTTTAGACTAAAATTAGTATCATAAGGGTTTGGGAAGGACGTACCACCTGTACAGAGTTCAGTGATAGAGTCTAGATGTTTCCTCGAAGCTGCTGCGAGTGAAGTTTCTGCAAATGCTCTGGGTCGGTGTTTGTGGGTTGCAAACAATGTTGTGGCAGGGGAATGGGGTCTCAGGCCAGCTGAGAGGGAGCTCCGATTTCTGCTTGCTCCTGTCAGTCTTTTGTAGTTCGTTATGAATATCTGGGGTCCCAGTTGGCCCAATCTTATCAGTAGTGCCAGTGATCTGAGAAACAATGGATTGCTGCGCAACCCCCATCAGTGTGTATGAATCCAGACAATTCTAGGGTCGTAGATCAGGATATTCCCATTGCGAGGAACTCATAAATCTTATTAATAGTTTTGGTTTTGATGACCACTTCTGAATCTTGTTTTGTTTCACAGTTAGGATGTATATCTGCACACCTGTGTTGATATGTGGGAGAGAGGGGTCACATGGGCCAGTTTGATCATTCTGATAGGCAAAACGAGTGGCAGAGACATAATCGCCCATTATCCCAGAGTTATTTTTGCTGTGCAGATGGGCTTTGAGATGGCTGCTGATATGGAGTGGCCACTAGACTTCCGTGCAGTTTCGTTCCACATTGCTGACTCGGTAAAGCACAGGAACCCACTTCAGCAGCTTCTGGGGGGTGGAATATGTCACTTGTGAACACATTAGCAGTCTGTGGATTAAATGTAGGATATGTTTGTCTAACACAATTGTTACTGTCTTTCATCTTTATACTGACAACTTATTTTGGCCTGGTTTTATTGTATTGTGTTTCCTGTCTCATATTATCTATACACTACAGTGTTCCAGGAGCTGTGCAAGAGGTGTCAGAACCAGAGAAGCTTTTTGTATGAATAATTTGGGTCGTCATCTTCCAGATAGAGAATGCCAGGAACTTCCAAGAGTTGTAACGCAGAGTTGCAATGAATTCTTATGCCCAAGCTGGTCTGTTAGTGAATGGAGTGAGGTAATGAACCATGTAAAATTTCAGTCACCTCTGGTCCTGGTCATGAATATTAGCATAAGCTGCTTTAAAAGTTGTTCTATGATTCTATTTTGGGGTAAGCTGATACTGAACATTTGGAAATCCTAGGATTTGGCTGTTATACATCCCAGGTGTACAAACGACACGAGAACTTCTGGAAAGCACACCTAACATTTATTTTGTTCTGAAATTTCATTACGTTAAGATGAGGTAGTGAAGCTACTTAAAGTATGTCTGTCTACATTAATAGGCTTACCTGCCTTTTTTAATGAAGTTATGAGAGCCATCCAGGCAACTGAAGAACAAAATGATATCAATTTTATTATAGACTACCTAGGTATAAAAGATTAATCAATAGTTTAACCATTTTTCCTGTGAAAGCTGTGATATGTGCACTTGTATTTTAATGGAAATAAATTATCTGTACGTTGTTCTTGTAAGTTCTTTACAAACTTAATGATTTATTTGTGTTAACGTTTGGGTTGGTGTTTAGTTTTTTTAGTAACTCTACATTTCCTGTAATCTTGGTGAACTGCTTACGTTCTTGAAATATTTTTTTTATTTATATGATCTCTGAAATCCAACAAATTACTAAAAGAAAATGAAGCTATTAATGCAGATTCATGTCCTTACGAAATTGATGACTAATAATTTTACAGTGTCCTGTGACATGTGGCAAAGGAATGAAGCATCGTCAAGTATGGTGCCATCTTAATGATGAACAACTGCAAGATGATTTCTGTAATCCAGATGATCGACCAGAATCAGTAATACCATGTGAACTTCATGAATGTGCATCTTGGCAAGTAGGGCCTTGGGGATCAGTGAGTACATAATTCCTGACTTCTTATTTTCTGGTTCAGACTATGAATGATCACAAACTGATACCTTTTACACATTTTATAGAATCATAGAATAGTTTGGGTTGGAAGGGACCTTAAAGATCATCTAGTTCCAACTCACATTAGTCTAGGCTGCCCAAGGCCCCATCAAACCTGGCCTGGAACACCTCCAGGGATGGGGCAGCCACAGCTTCCCTGGGCAACTTATTCCAGTGCCTCACCATTCTCATGGTCAAGAAATACTTCCTTATGTCTATTCTAAATCTGCCCCTCTCCAATTTATAGCCATTGCCACTAGTCCTATCACTACAAGCCTTTGTAAACAGTCTCTCTCCAGCTTTCTTGTAGCCCCTTCAGGTACTGGAAGGTTGCTATAAGGTCTCCTTGGAGCCTTCTCTAGGCTGAACAAGCCCAACTCTCTCAGCCTGTCCTCGTATAGGTTGTACTGGATCCTAGGCAGTTACTTTAGTTTAATTGATTCATATGTTTATTTGCTCCTATTGGCTATCTAATTGGTAATTTAGGAACCACTGTCTGTAAGGTCTCCCAAGTGACAGGGGACAGGACAAGAGGGAATGGCCTCAAGGTCCGCCAGGGGAGATTTAGGCTAGAGATTAGGAGGAAGTTCTTCACGGAAAGGGTCATTGGTGAATTGGAATAGGCTGCCCAGGGAGGTGGTTGATTCACCTTCCCTGGAGGTGTTTAAGGCATGGGTAGGCGAGGTGCTGAGGGACATGGTTTAGTGTTTGATGGGAATGGTTGGAGTCGATGATCCAGTGGGTCTCTTCCAACCTGCTGATTCTATGATTCTATGATTCTAAGTTAAATGTCCAAAATAGTCTTTGATGCTGACCCATAATCTCAAAGGTGCTTTTACACAAATATGGTTTGGTTTTTGTTTTTTTTACACATAAATGTTTTACATCTCCAGAATAATGAAAATATAAACAGCAAACAGCTTAGATGAATGGGACAAGTAAAAGACAAAATATTTCTAGGTGTGTGGTATTATGTGTGTATTTAAGTGATAACTTTTAAGTTCATAGAAGTGTGTATGCTAATAGTAGCAGGCAAAATATTGGTACTTTTTTGTTTTGTTTTGACCTTCTATCATAAAAAATCTGCTCTCTTTATGTGAAAGCGCTGTTGAAAAATATATTCTTGTTTGCAATGATGCTCATATAATGTATACCAGAGTGGCTTCAAATTTCTGGAAAAAAAAATTAACTTACAAAGGAAAATGTCACCTAAAAGATGAAAAGTAATTAAGAAATAGTAAGGCACACTATTTCATGGAGCTTTCCTAAAATCATATTACTTAAACCAACAGAACCTTTGGATTATTCAGTGTTTTTTGGATGCTAGTGATAATTCATAATTGAAGATCAAATGGTATTTATTCTTTTACATATAGCTGGTTAGTGAAATACAGAATAAATACACCTTTGGAAATTAAGTGTATCTTTAATTTAAGCATTTCTTTTGTATAGAACTTTTCTCATGTAGATATTAAAAATAATTCAGTCTCATGATATAATTCTTCTGAATAAAAGAAAATTACTGTGTATGGCCTTGCTGGAGTAGCTTTTACAAGCAATTTACCAATCCATGTCACTGGAGCAGCACTTTCCATTGCAGTTTTTCCACTCTATCACCTGGTAATAGCTGTTGACAGCCTGTTTTTTTACCAGTATTTGTGCTTGAACTGCAATGTTTATAGGTTGGGATTTATGTAGTAATATTTTCAGCCATCTAACATTTTAGGTGCCTTTAGGTATGCTCTTAGCAGACTCTATAGTGAAGGGAATAATACTTAACTGCTGCGGTTAGTGATTCATTTGGAAGCCACCCCTTGCTTTCGCCCACACATACTTTCTGTACCCAAGTTTTTATTACTGAGCATGACATTACATAGCATGGATTGTCTCTTTGATCAGTTCAGGTCAGCTGGCCTGGCTATGTTCCCTCCCAATCTCCTGCCCTCCAGTCTACTCACTGCAGGGGGCAGAAGGGAGAAAATGCAAAAGCCTTTATCCTACACTGTTCACCAAGAGACAGTGTGTTTTATGGACGCTGTTAAAGCACCTTACAGGCTGCCATGAAGAAAGTTAATACCATAGCAGTAGTCATTCCTGTTTATTCTAGAATGAGTTTTAAAGTAGAAAATGTAATTAGAAATAGAATTTGTTTATAAATAGTGCTATTTCACATGTATGAAATTGACTTTTAACAGTGTACTGTGACATGTGGACGTGGATACCAGATGCGTGCAGTCAAATGTGTT
The DNA here is from genome assembly GCA_013389865.1 of Piaya cayana. NCBI lineage: Eukaryota > Metazoa > Chordata > Aves > Cuculiformes > Coccyzidae > Piaya > Piaya cayana. Next base: position 105,195 of record WAAB01024178.1, read on the forward strand.
ACTGGGACCTACAGAGTTATTTTGGATAATGACAGGGAGTGTAATGCTGCTACTCGTCCTAGAGACAACCAAGTAAGTTAAAAAATACCTTTCGGTTGATTATATTTTTTAGTTAGAAGCATCTAAATGCAAGTGTTGTCTGCTGACTCTTTGAGTGAACTTCTAGGAAATGAGTTTTGAAAGCAGAAAAAAATACTGACTCTACCTGCTTTTTCCCTGAACTTCAAATTTGGCCTAGGGAATTAGAGTAAAATAAGAATAATTTGGAAATGGGACTTTTGAAAATTCAGTATACATTTGAAGGGGCCCAGAGGCCTTTGATTATTTGCAAGGTGGAAGGTCCAGCAAGTGGAATGTTACAAGGAGACTGCTTCCCATGATGTTCAGTAATAGCAACTAACTGTCTTGGTATTCTCTAAAACTGCTCACGTATAGTTCTTAAAAGAGTGATATGGCTACTGGAAGAAATCTTTAGTTGTTTTAATAATCCTAATTCAGAACTGTGTAGATGTGTATTAGGATATAAGATGGTATTGATATGCTTCTCCTTTTTGTCTCAGTTTACTTAAGTTTTCAGAAGAAATGTTTTTAATACAGTCAGTGGGTTTACATTTAACCAAAAGGAACTGCTGTCTTTGGCACTATGTATTAAATGTTGATCTGGTCACCAAATTGAAACATCTCATTTATGTCTAGCTGGTAACCACATACCTTCTTGAAGGCTTACTCTGCTTCTTGTCTCAAGGAGAAGATGGTGGGAAAAAAGGGGATTCTATAGTCCAGAGTGAATCTGTCACGAGTTACTAGCCCTCTAGTGGCTTCTTTAATAAGATTTGAAAGCACAAAAGCAGGGTAATTGGTATAAATTTATTGCCACTTAGAAGCGAAAACACTGAGTTTGAGTATGCTTTGTATTTTGAGTTGTGGTACCACTTTGCTGTTGACTGAAACTAGGCAATTTTGTGTTGTCTGTAGCTGAAGGTATAAAGGACAGGACAGCAGAGCCGCCATCCTCACTCAGTTCTCCTGTACTGCATGGGACTGTGAAACAGGACATAGTAATGTCTATGCTTACTACCTCCAGCAAGTGACACAACATAGTTCTTTCTCAACTTGCAAAAATTATAACTTAGTACAGTTTTACTGTCAAACAGATTTTCTTTGCTTCTTGATTTGAAGTGAAGCAAACCAAAATAATTCAATGAAAGACTCTTGAATAAGGTCAGGAAAAACCTATGATGGTAGTTACTTGTTAATTAACGCTGTTTTATTGTAATGATAGGATACATTTGCTTTACATTTGTTTTTTCAAAACATATATTTTTAAAGCTTTTTCTTTTTTTTTTTCCCCACAGGAATGTGAATTGCCCTCTTGTCCAGAAAATACAAAGTTATGGACTACGCTGCTTCCTCTGGTTCAAGTGGGGAAGGTGACTCAATGGAGATATGGATCATGGACCCCAGTATGTAATGTAATAATGTTCATGTCTTGCAGAACAGTCCTGTTTCATTCACCTATTTTTTCATTAAGCTCTCAATGTATTTTTCAGACTGAAATCTGCTTGGCATAGATTTTAAAGGAATTCTATAATTATTTTTAAGAACCTGTTTCTTAAGTAGGAGAGAAGCAATCCCAGCAAATTCTGTGCACTTTGAATTTAGCCAGGGAAAATAAGGAGGGGGGAAAAGAAAGGATTCTGTGAGCTGGGATTATGAACAAAATACATTTCAAATGTTTGAGAGTGTGCAAAGAAGTGCTTTTGTAAAAAGAATTGTTCAGCTTCTGAGTGTGGAGACATCTTTCATTGTAAAATATAGTTTAAATATTTTATGTGAATAGCAATATTAAACAGTTTGGGTCTTTAGAAGTCTAATTTTACACAATTTGTAAAATAAGCTTTACGAAGAACTGTTTCTACACAAACTATTTAAGGGAAGAGATTTTGATTTTGATAGTGCTGAAAATTAGTTTTAGTTGGCAGTGATGTCAGAGTTTAAAATTATCTATGAAAATGTGGATAATTTTTGTAATCCCTTGATAAATACGATTACATCTTTGCACAGCTATTTTAACTAAATAGCAGTGAAGAGTGCATAGACTGAGGCTATTCAGGATCTTTTCACTAAATCCACCTTGAACTTCTTAGCTGTAAAGGCATCAGAAGGGGCTCAGTGGTATATGCTAATATAAACTAGAATGGCATATGGACTGCGAATATCAGTTTTTTATTTTATCAGTTGGTGTAAATATTGCATCACTGTATAATAGCTAGAAAGTTCTGAAAGTTATTCTTTAATGTTTCTCCTGTTAATAAGTTTTGAATTACCTTTGCAACTGAACAATAATTCCATGCTGTCACTGAAATTTTGCCTGTTCAGATACACTGAGTTGCTTCACAAGAGTTAAGGCCATGCAATTCAGTTCCAAGATAAAGGGAATTCTTAAGGTCTGAGTTATCCATCAATATTTCAGTTTCTCTCTTGAATGCATCAATATGAGATAGAAATCTGGTTCATGGTGTTTAATTCTAAAGTCAAGGTGATACTAAGCTGTGTTAGTGTTTTAGATGCTTGCACAATCTTGTCTTGGTCTCCTAAAGTGTGATGAATTTGGATTGTTCTCTGACAGTGCTCTGCATCCTGCGGGAAGGGTGATCGTGCTCGCTATGTGAGTTGTAGAGATGAACATGGAGGAGTAGCAGATGAATCTTTCTGTGCTCATTTACCACGACCAGTGGAAATTTCGAGTTGCTTTACCCCATGTGGAGAGTGGCAAGTTGGAAATTGGTCCCCTGTAAGTATTAATTGTAACTTTTTTTTTTAATGGGTTAGAAATTGGGACTTAATATTCTGTCCAAGTATGATTATTGAAATTGCATCCCTTGAAAAAAACAAAGTATACTTTTCTTATTATCTGAAGTAAATATAAATGCCTTTATTTATTAATTATCAATGTTCTGTCACAAATGTTAATTTTTGGTCAGTGCACAGTTACGTGTGACAGCGGAATAGTCACAAGACAAGTTATCTGTGTCAACTATCATCAACAAATCAACGAGAATTACTGCGATCCTGAAGGCCGACCTTCCAAAGAACAAGAATGTAAAATGCCACCATGTCCGCCGGCTTATCATGATATTCCGAAAATACATGACCAGCCAAGTCATTTTCCAGAAATAGGTTACGTTCCGATACACCATCCACAAGACAATATAAATCAGTGGAACCATCCCTCTGTGGGAGGATATCAATGGAGAACTGGACCCTGGGGAGCAGTAAGAATTTTTTTAAAAAATATATTAATACGTTCTTTCATGTGTGTTTTAACAGTTTTGGAAATGTTATTGCAGTACAGATTTGATCAACAGTGAAGCATATTTATTTAAAATATTATTACTATTACTATTATTATTAAGTATATAGTAAATTAAAAATGTAATTTTTCTGCAATTTCAGCTTTAAGATACTCCTAGATAGCGGTAATTTTTCTTTGCAAATTTCAGTTTTGAAAGTTAACATTCAAAATAATAATTTTAAGGAGAATTAACATTCAAAATAATAATTTTAAGTTGTTTTAACCAACATTTTTTATGTTTTTCTGATCCATGGTGATGCATATGTTTACATGTTTTGGTAGTGCTCTAGTACTTGTGAAGGTGGATTTCATCGTCGAGTTGTAGTATGTCAAGATGAGGAAGGAAGAAGCACTAGTTACTGTGACGAAGCAACAAAACCTCCAGAGTCAAGACACTGTGATTCTGGACCCTGCCCACGGTGGAACTATGGCAACTGGGGAGAAGTAAGATAATTTTGCTTTCAAAAGGAAACATTATTTACCACATGAGCTTAAAAATAATAAAATAATCATTTTATATAATCATAGAATAGTTTGGATTGAAAGGGACCTTAAAGATCATCTAGTTCCAACTCCCCTGCCATCAGCAGGGACACATCCCACCAGACCTGGCTGCCCAAGGCCCCATCAAACCTGGCCTTGAACACCTCCAGCAATGGGGCATCCAAAACTTCCCTGGGCAACCTGTGCCAGTGCCTCACCGCCCTTGTGGTGAAGAAATTATTCCTTCTATCAATCCTAAATTTGCCCCTCTCCAGTTTATACCCATTCCTTCTTGTCCTATCACTGCAAGCCTTTATGAATAGTCTCTCTCCAGCTTTCTTGTAGGCCCCTCTCAGGTACTGGAAGGTCGCTATAAGATCGACTTGAAGCCTTCTCTTCTCCAGGTTGAACAAGCCCAACTGTCCCAGCCTGTCCTCCTATGGGAGGTGCTTCAGCCCTCATCTTTGTAGCCCTCCTCTGGACTCATTTCAACAGTTCCATATCCTTCTGATGTTGAGGATTCCAGAACTGGACACAATTCTCCAGATGAGGTCTTAAAAGAGAGCAATAGAGGGGCAGAATCACTTCCCTTGACCTGCTGGCCACGCTTCTTTTGATGCAGCCCAGGATATGGTTGAGTTTCTGGACTCTGAGTGCGCACTGCCAGCTTGTGTCAAGCTTCTCATCAATCAGCACCCCCAAGTCTTCTTTGCAGGGCTGGTCTCAATCACTTCATCCCCCATTGTGTACTGAAATTGGGGGTTGCCATGTCACAGGTGTAGGACCTTACACTTGGCCCTGTTGAACCGTATGAGGTTCTCACCAGCCCACTAATCCAGCCTGTCCAGGTCCCTCTGGGTGACATCCCATCTTTCTGGTGTGGCAACTGCACCACTTAGCTTGGTGTCATCTGCAAACTTACTGAGGGTGCACTCAATCTCGTCAATATCACTGATGAAGATACTAAACAGCATCAGTCCCAGTATGGACCCCTGAGGGACACCACTTGTCACGGATCTCCATCTGGACTTTGAGACGTTGACCACTACTCTTTGAATATGACCATCCAACCAGTTTCTTATCCACCAAACCATCCACCCATCACATCCATATCTCTCCAATTCAGAGAGAAGGATGTTGTGGGGGACTCTGTCAAAGGCTTTACAGAAGTCTAGGTAGATCACATCCATTGGTTTACCTGTGTCCATTGCTGCGGTTACCTCATCATAGAAAACCACTAGGTTGGTCAGACAGGATTTGTCCCTCTGACTATAAGTGAAACTGAACGCCAATTTTTACTTGTTTTAAAGGAATTAGTTTCAACATGTTTTTCTAAACTTTCTTTGATCAAATCCAGAACACTAGTGTAAACATAAGTAGAGTAAATATTTATCCAAAAGAAGTATTGTGTGAGACTAAGAATGTACAACATATAATTAAGCATTGCAGTAGCAGTTTGAATCTTGAGAAATATCAAATTATTTTCTGTTACCAAAAGATTAATTGTGTGCAGTAAAATATCAGTGTAATAGCTAGTCTAGAAAAATGAGCACAAGAAGCTATAAATAAATGTTATTACATTAAATTTCATACGTACTGCCTAGAAGATCTGCAAGTAGTAGTATCTACTGGGTTGCAGTTACAAATTAGAAGTATTAAGATAGGATTATGCATCTAAAAGATGTGCCTGAGTTAGAATGTTTTGGTGAAACATTATACATTATTGGACAAAGAATAATTTCTTTATGCCATATACTGTCATATCTTGACCATGCATTCTTGCTCAGCCACTACAGAAACAGTTAAAACCAGTTAGTTTGGCATTCATTCTAAACTGACCTCTTGTGATTCTTGCCCTCTTTTCTTATTCTTGATACAGCAGTGTCTAGACTTGGGAAAAGAAGAAAAAGTGTTTGAATGACTATTTTATTTTTCATCTTTCTCCCTCAATTTGGCCGAGTCTAGCCATTTAGCTCTCAAGGCCAGTCTGAGTGTCATGATTTTTGTGTCCATAGCTGCAGACTTGGGATCTAGTTAATGCAGATGCTGCAGGTTTTGTCTGATTTTTTTTTTTGTTCAGGTAATATGCAAATAAATATACTAAATAACATGTACTGATTATTGCTATATCTGTTTTCTTTAACGGTGATGACTCTTAACAAAAGTAAAATTCTGTATTTCAGTGTACTAAAACTTGTGGAGATGGAATAAAGACAAGACTTGTGATTTGTCAGCTTCCTACTGGCCAAATGTTGGGTGAACAAAACTGTGAAATTCTAGACAAGCCACCTAATATGGCACAATGTAATGTGCATTCTTGCCCTGGTGAGGTTTCATGGCATCGGGGACCGTGGAAATCGGTACGATAGCATTCACTGATATTTTTTGCTTTCTTTTTCTGTTAGTCTTTCCCATTGCCTTTTAAAAAGTGTATTGTTATTGTATTTGATAACAGTGAAACAATAATGCATGTGGAATGTAGTCTGTGTAGTTTTGCTAAACAGTTGTTCCTGCAGTCAATGATTTAAATGGGAAACAGCCATCTATTCAATAGGAACAATATCATGCTCTGTAAAACATCATAGGGAATATTTTGAAAATTACCAGATATCATCATAGCTGATAGCACTACCTAATAGGTTGTTCTATTTTGAAGGGTTATGATTTGATCTGTGTTTAAATTTAAAAGCATATGCTGTAATTTATACTATTATCTACATATTTATATTTGTAAAAAAAAAAAAGCCTGTTAGTGCATAATTTTTTCCTTATAGTATTTTGAAGTATAAAAGAACTTCCGTACATGTATATTACACTCTGTCATCATTTTACTACTTATTACGTGTACATTTGTGTATAAAAGTTTATATTTGTGGTTTTAAAACAGTGACTAATGAAAGCTGTCTATGTATAATTATGTATGTAACTGTAACATGTTATTGTCTACATGTCACTGTCTAATATGTAAAAATGCCTACTGTAATCACTATTAATCTTTAAAATTGTCACTGGCAGATTATTAACATACTGAAGTAATCGTAGCAAGCTCTACAATATAGAGCACATTATATTTCCCAAGCTGTGAATTTGACAACAATATTTATTATTGTGCTCAGTTCTAAGGAGAATAATGGCAATCAAAGGAGATTGGATCCAGTTCTGTTTCCATTGAAATAATTTTTAAACCTGTAATTAACATCCCTGGGAGATGGACTAGGACAACAGTTCTATAAATATATTTTTTCAATTGATAAAAAATATGTAATTTGGTTCCTTGAATTAACAAGGAAATATTTTTTAACTGTTGTCCAATTTCAACTTTTAATATTTTATTACTGTTTATATATAATCTATTCTAATTTATTGCACTTAGACTTCAGATTGAAAAATTGAATTACTAATATACCACAGTTCTCTCTTCCACTGTGCAAAAAAAATTTTGGGGCTGCATTTAATAGGCATTGGAGTGTATCTCCTTTAGCCATTGGCCAAATAATTAGTAGTGACTTGCTAATGTTTAGTTAATGTGTGTACGTAAGATGCTGAGAAGACATGCAGGGTGTTGAGCACACAGTTGCCTTAGTACTCTGTGTCTTTGTTTTGTCTGGAGGTCAGTGAGAGACTCTGACAGTGATCTTAAAATGTAGCTAATCTTCCATACTCTTATGCAAGTTTGTAAGGGAATTTTCTTTATTAAGAACTGAATCATGGTCATATTTTTATTTTCCTGCTTTTTTATCAAAAGCCAAAGGAAATGGAGTGAGTTTACAGTCTGTGCATCTTGAGGGGCTCTGCCTTGTCTTCAGAGAATACTGCCATCAATTGTTTATTTAAATGACGTTGATGAATATTATACAAACTTTTAAATTCAAATGTTTCAAGATTTCATTGCCTAATTGGCATATATCTAAGTACACTATCTCTTTTTTTGTACAAAAATTACAATGCAGTTGTATATATTTATACATATATATATAATGTATTTATTACTTAATACATAAAGTAAATATAGCTGCTTACTTTGGAGTTCCACCACCAGTAAATCTGGCTCATGTGCCTTGGATATTTTTCTTTTAGACTACTCTAGTTTCATTGGTGAAGGGATTGAGGCAATGATCCAAAACGTCATGAAACAATGAATAAATTACAAGCTAAAATGTATGGGAACCATATGTCACATTGTATAGTCAAGAAAAATTCCATAGCATTCTGACAGCTGGCTAAGAGTACTTTGCCCTAGTATAGATTTTTATTGTATTCCTTCTTTCTACAGCTCTTTATTGAGTTTTTGTTTTATGCAGTAAGTCTTATCATTTATTATATTAGTTTTCATTAGAGTGGCTCAGGTTTTCTGACCCTAATAACAAGAAATTTTCTTTTACTTAAAGCATAAAAAGAGAGAATATTACAAAATTGCAAAGATACCATAAGGTTTTAAAATTGAACCATAATGACAAGATTTAACAATTTACTGCTAGAAGAGTTGTATAATGATCTGTCTTAAGAATGATGCTTTATTACTTGCAGTACTAAACTTTTTCTTCTAAAGAGCATTTCCCATATCCACATGCTTTAGTATTCTTAGCTAAACAATTGTCTATTAACTGACGAAAATTTATGTGGGAATACAATCAAATGGATTTCTGCTAATGGGATCAATGGTTATGTTTAGATACAATAGATCTTCAAATACATACTTCAGATACAGGTACTATCTTGCAGAACTTTCATGTACAGCTTTGTTGCTAAACTCTGCCAGCTACAGTTCAGAGCATGGCAAAGTTAAGGTCCATCTTGAGGCTTTTATTTTCTCTCAGATTTTCTTGAAAGTGTCTGCATTAGGAACTCTGTTTCAATACTAATCGGAGAGAAGTTATACTTGCTATTGTGAGTCAATTGTAGGACTGTCATTAGCACTTTTCTACGTTTTTTTCGTGTTGGGCTTCATGCTCTTTTACTTTACATTTATATTGTGATTTGATATAAGATACATCCATTTTTTTTCACAGTTGAGACTTAAGAGTAGAATTTTACCATATACCAGTTGTGACATCAGATAACTGTAGAATTATTTTCTTATTTAAAGTTTTAAAGATATTTTCTGTAAATAAAGGGACTGAAGATTAAAAGTGGACAGACAACTTACTGACAACATAGTAGTAATGTCAGTTGTACTTTGTTAGTTGAGTGTCACAGACAAGTGTTTCACTGACTGCTCAAATTGTATTAAAAAGAGTCCTACACAACTACCGTTTAAGAATAGTCATTTTTCTGATTTCTTTGGAAACTGTCTAAGTTTGATTGTGCCTATGATGCAGGCAAGATTTGATCCTTACAAAAGACAGCAGTATCTTTACATAATTTCATAGGTATCACTTGTGATTTCAGAGGAAATAGGTATAAAAAGAGTGGATCAGCTCATCATCTAAGTTAACTTTAAGTGTCAGAAACATCTTGCTGCTGCTTCTTAGTGCCCTTCAGATAGATAATTTAATACCATTTCAAATGGCTGTTGATCTAGTTCTTTAGTTTTCTTTTTAGTTGCTCCAGAATAATTTCAGTGTAATTCTGTCTTTGCACTGGTGGAAGAAATCTATTATTACTTTTAATGAATATAAACTTATTTTTTAAGAATTGGTGTCCAAGCCCTCTCCCACTGTTGTTACTGCCAGGCATCCCATTGACTTCTGCAGGCGTAGAAGCCCAGACTTGAATAAGAAAAATAGTTAATTGTTGTCATTTTAATGCAAAAAATCTTGCTATGTATCATAAGTGCCTTCATTCACTTTTTCTAATGTGTAAAAAGTATTTATATCTTTAAAGATAATCTTTTATATTAAAAGGGAATTCAGAATCAGTGAACTTGGTTTTCAAAACCAGCTTCAGTCATTTACCTCTAGTTCTGCTGCTGCCCAATGTCAAACTTCAGAATACCTCATTACCAGTACAGCACATTTATTTAATGTGAAAATGGCTGAAATGTTAATGTTAGCACATGCTGTTCATTTTTTAAAACTTTGGAAATGGGGGTACCTTTTCAGAGACAACTGATAACGTGTGTCACTACCTGAATAACGTCATAAACCAGACTTGGGATAGTGGATTTCATTTAGGGTAGTTCTGATAAAAATGAAAGAATTTTTTTTTTCTAAAATTCAAATACAAAGATTCATGTACTGTTCATCAAGTTTAGAGGAAATTTCTCCATGTTGGTGCTATGTTGCCTGTATAGCTTGAAATAATAAATAAGTTATAATGTATGTGTGATAATTTAATTTAATGACTGACTTGTGTCTGAAATACAGTTTCATTTTAACCCTTCTTTTGTATGCATGTTGTGTGGCTTTGTGTTTATAATTAACGTGTTCTTTATTAAATAATGCTAATGTTTAAACTACTTAAAATAAAAGGTGGGGGAGATGGGAAATAACCACTTTTGCTGAATGTGAGGGGGTTTTATCACTGAGTAATCCTTGTAGTGCAATGAACATCATATGATATTTTAATGACAACGTTTTCACGAGGGAAGCTCTTATCCTTGAACATGAAAAAGAACGTGTAAATGTTGTTACTGATAAATGCAGCATTTGATGCCATTGGGCAACTGAACTGGAATGAGTAGTTGGCACTCAACCTTTGATGATAAAGCTTAAAGATATGAACTACTGAAAGCTTTGCTGGAGCTATAATTTTATGGCCCAGTCCTGCTTCCACTTAGTCGGTGACAAAAGATACGAAAAAATGAGAACTGTAATGTAATGTTATAGTCAACCTCAAAGACATAAAAAATTATGTTATGTTCCTAAAACACTCACATGAGGAGGTTTGCAGAACTTTCTGACCCTCCATTTAGAAAGAGAACAAGTAAGAGGGGAACAAAATAATAATAATAAAAAAAAAGACAACAGAATATCTTGGAAGCAAGTGGCCCTTACTACCATTCCTAGAAACACACACATATATATATATAGCCAGTTCATGACAATGAAAGGAATCAAAAGTTACTGATGTATTTATTTCTTCTTTGCAGAGTTAGTTAGAATTTTCAGAAAGCTGAAGGGCTCTGAGTGGCCAAATCTTTGTGAAAATCATTCTGAGCTGGCTGTATATATGTGGCAATTCTGAAAACCTGTCACAACTCAAAACATATTGGTTCAGAATCATGTTGAGGCCCAAATTTAGATGTTACTAATCATATGTTAAAGTATTAAATTTTCCTAAAATTTATGAAGGTTGATACACTAATATTTTGCTTACATGGCATAAATTAGGAAATGAACAAAATATTCCATATTTCTCTGTTACGGAAGCTCCTAGTCTTTTTTGGTGAAAACTGGTAATTGTAAGAGACTGGTGGCCCCTCTGAGACAGACTGCCACATTGGTCAATATATGTACTAGTATGCAGCTATGTAGACCCCTTTCACTTCAGTGGGAGCAGGATTGGACACAAAAGTCATCTGAATCAGTCCTTGAGAAGCTCGCATGCATGTTCACATTTACACATGTGACTGTAGTATTGGAAGATTGGCCTGTAAGTAAATTTGAAAATATACGGAAGAGTGGCTTGTGTTGAAAACTAACTGGAATTCAACATGTGGAGGTAGGTCAAATGTTTTACTTATTATGTAAAATATACTTAAAAATATATTTTCATACCCTATTAATGTTTAAAGTTATTTGGTTTATTTTTCTTAATTCTTCAGCTGACATTTAGTTAAGTGCCATAGAAAGAATTATCATTTTGTATGCTTCTAAGAAGTTAGAAAAATTTCTCACAATACCACATTGTTCCGGTACATATCGCTTTGTATTCCCAGTTGACTTTAGAGTTCAAATACAGAACCTTAGTTTTTAATCAAATGAAAAACTGAAATCTATAGACAGACACATAGCTCATGTATTTGCTAATCCTTTAATTTCGGAGCGACTGTTTTGTTGCTGTTAACTGGAGATTGCAGTTGTTGTTATGTAGTGTTTCTTCTGCCCTTGTTCCTTTTTTTTTTTTTTACAAACTCATCTAAAACTGATTGGTGCACTGTATTCTCTAGTTTTGTAATTGGCTAATTGAAGGGACCCTATCTCTGAAGATAAAAAAAGAATCCATGAAGTGAAGTTTTAAATTGTGAAAAGTATATACATAAATGTTTTTTTTTCTGTGCAACCCTTTTGATTGTATAAACGTAAGCTTCTGTACCAGAGATCCTCCATCGTATCAAAAATATGGTTCAACTTTTATTGTGAAGAGCTATGAATAAAATGTCACACTCAAGGGGGAGCATTACTTTTCAGTGAGAATGCGGATTTTTTCATTCCCATGCATTTGCTCAGTGTTCCTGAGCTTCACGGTCTGTTAAATGATTTCTGCTTGTTAGAAGCAACAGTGAATTAAGTTCGAGTTGCTGTTTGTATTTCATGGAAGTTGTGAATGTAACTACTGGGTGGACAAACATAGGTCTGTTGTCCATTTGGAAAATTAATCCAGAAATGTATCCATTTATTGAAAACAGAAACAAAACCCCTGCATGTCTTTGCCTCACACTGGATTTCTCTGAGGACTCATATCTCCATTTGTGCCACCCTTCTTTCTTGATGCTTCCACTTTACTCGCTGTTTGTCTCCAATGCTGCTGCCTTCATGCAGTTACTTAAAGGTATTACTAGTGCTATGTGACTGTGGAATAAAGGACAAGACTTGCTGAAGTCTGACCAAGTCAGCAGTTTGGTGTCTGCAATGATGTAGTGATAAAAGTACCTGCACCAAATACTTTCTAGGAGGTATCAAAGACAAAGATCAGGATTGCTGTTCAGCGTTGTAAGCTTGACATGAATTTGTACTTGGAGAATAAGATTTTCAGAAAGACCTAGTGAGAGTCTAGCTCTGTTCCTGTTTGCCACTGGTTTCAGAAGGAGAGGTAAGGTAGAATTGTCTGTTGGGCTTTGAGGGTTTGGTTTTGAGGGTTTGAATATTTTTTTTTTTAATTTTTTTTTTTTTTTAATTTACCACTGTTCTTGCATTTTTAGATGTGATTTGCATCAGCCGTTTGTTCTGTATGTGATTGAACTGAAAGGTGATATAAGTTAGGTACATGTACCAAACATGTTGCAGGAATGCTGGCTGAACGGTGTAGTTTCTGTTCCCTCCCTCCCAGCAATTAATAAGCTGATCGTGCTTCTCATTGTTTTAATGCATACTGTCATTAATTACAGTGAGAATGTTGCTTGATTGAAGGCTGATGGTGAAGTTCTTAGCAGCAGTATACACAGTGACACTTAAGTCCTCCATGTGAGGTAGCATAGCCTGCCAAATGGCTGCTGAAAGTAGGCAGAAATACCTATTGTTTTTCTGATTCTCAGATGGTAACCAGATGCAGTGGATGCAAATCGAGCAAGTAAGGCAGGAAGAGTAACTATAAAATTCATTTTTTACTGTAATTGAGAGATGAAAAGGAACCTATAAAGGAAGTGTTAAATGAGATACCAAATGTGGTACGTCATTACTGTTGAACATGTTAATCATTAACTCATGAAATTAACCCATGAAATTGTTTCAAATTTTCAAAAACATCAAGCACAAGGCTTGGATTTGCACCTCTCTAATGCTGTCATGTAGCAGCATTACTGTGCCTGTCACTGGTAGGTGGTTCTCTTGGATTATTGTTGTGTCTGATAAAGAGTTTCCAGGGAAGCTGAAACCTGAAAGAAAGTAACATACGCGGGACAGATCATGACAACTGAGTCTGATTTTGGACTTTGACTCAACTATTCACGTTTGAGTCCAATCAAGTACGATACTCATTTCATGTGAAGAAATTCCCTCTTTTTCTAGATGTCCTTCTATTTTTGCCATTGTTCTGTTCATTTGATTTTCCTCTTCTCCCACTGTGCCACACAAATTTCTGTTGACACCCACACTAATATCTCCATAATCTCTGTGGAATGGTACATGGAGTACAACATAATTGTTCTCTAATGCCTTGAATTATATTCTTTATAGATTGGATTATACTCTTTTCCCTGTATACCGTATTTATTCTTGTCCAAAGTATGAGTCAAATTTCATTCCTTGTTATGAAACTTAGACTTGAATATCAGGCCTAGTCAACACGGGTTTACAAAAAGCAGGTCTTGCCGAACTAACCTGATCGCCTTCTGTGACAAGGTGACCCACTTACTGGATGAAGGAAAGGCTGTGGATGTGGTTTTCCTGGACTTCAGTAAAGCCTTTGACACAGTTTCTCACATCATTCTGCTACGGAAACT
>WAAB01024178.1:119731-183442 GCA_013389865.1 Piaya cayana
CAGCTGAGAGAGCTGGAGTTGTTTATCCTGGAGAAGAGGAGGCTGAGAGGAGACCTCATTACTCTCTACAAATACCTGAAAGGAGGTTGTAGAGAAGAGTGAGCTGGCCTCTTCTCCCAAGTGACAGAGGACAGGACAAGAGGGAATGGCCTCAAGCTCTGCCAGGGGAGGTTTAGGCTGGACATTATTTCGTGGAAAGGGTCATTGTGCACTGGAACAGGCTGCCCAGGGAGGTGGTTGAGTCACCTTCCTTGGAGGTGTTTAGAAGGTGGGTGGATGAGGTGCTGAGGGGCATGGTTTAGTGTTTGATAGGAATGGTTGGACTCTATGATCCTGTGGGTCTTTTCCAACCTGGTGATTCTGTGATTCTGTAAATTCTAAGATACTTTTTTCTGTAAGAATGGTTATACAGTCCAAGAATGCATACAAGGAGAGCTGTAGTGTCCCTGTCATTGAAGACAAGACTAACAAACAGGAATGTTCCAGGTGTGCCTGATCTAAATGCTGAGAAGCATGATAGACTGGATGAAATCTGTATCCTCCTTAGCTTAACCTGTCTCCCTTCCATTGCTTTAACTGCAAAAGCACATTTAGAGGTCTGGCAAATCAGACTCACAGACTGCAGCTACAAGGAGGACTTAGTCAAATCAAGACAGTGACTTGAAAATATCTTCAGTGTAACTTCTGTAGTTAACATAGGTGTAACTTAGATGTAAAAATAAATCATACACATGTCTCTTGGAGTTCAGTCAACTCTCTCAGGAGTGATGGAATGTCTGGTTTTCTGTAACCATGGTCCTTTTCTGAGTGCTCGAGTTAATGGCACAAGAGTTTGTACTTGTTTGAGTGAACAATTACTAACTCTGAAACAAAGAATTCAGTAGGACATAATTACAGAGTGTTTCTTTTTGGCAGTAGTCTACATTCTTAAAGGAAAGAACAAATTCTTTAATTCTTTTAGCTGAAAAATGCTTATTTCATGCTCAAGTATTGCAAGGACTGCTGGGGAGACGCAGCTGATGGGGAGGTGCAGGCACAAGAAGAGCTAATTCTAATAGGACAATTTAAAAGTTCAAGAAACTCTCAACTAAGTATTGCTCGAAGTAGTGTTTTAGTAATGTCTCATGCAGCAATGGTCCCAGTCTACTTCTAGCATAATTTTAAGAGACCAAACTGATTTTTTGGCCAACCAGAGAGCATCAAAATACAGTTTGTCAGACACTCAAGCAACTACTCTGTTTAGCCCTCTGAGTTTATAATTATTGTAATCCACAATTTAAATCTGTGATTTGTTTTTTTAACCGTAGTCTTCGTGTCCAGTCACAGAAGTGCCTGCCAAAAAAAAAAAAAAAAANAAAAAAAAAAAGACATGGGAAAAAAACCCATTAACATCTGTAATGTCTTATCTACATCTGTAATGCCATATCTTTTTTTCAGTGTTACCATTGAGGGTTAAACCCAGTAGACAGTTAAGTCCCAAACAGCCACTTGCCCAGTGCCCTTTGGATGGGATGGAGTAGACAATCGGATGTATAGAAGAGAGACATTCAGGGGTTAAGACTAAGCAATTTTATTATAATAGGTAAAGCAAAAGCTGTGGCAGCATGGAATGCAAAATAAGGAATTCATTCATTACCTCCCATCAACAGCAGGCAGCTGTTCAGTCATCTCCAGGAAAGCAGGTCTCCATCACATGTAAGTGTTGCTTGGGAAAACAAATGCCATCACTCCAGATATCCTTCCTCCTCTTTCTTCCCCCATTTTTTATTGCTGAACATGTCATATGGTCAGTAGGGGACAGATGTCCTGGCTGTGTCCCCTCCAAACCTCTTGTGCATCCCAGTCTACTTGTTGGCAGGGCAGTGTGGAGACCAGAGGAGTCCTTGATGTGGTATAAAATAAGTAAATAAATAAAATATCAATGTGTTATCAACTCTGCTTTAGTCACAAATCTCAAACATTGCACCTTTTCCTACTATGAGGAAAATTGCCTCTATCCTAGGCAAAACCAGTGCAGTTACAGCACTACTTTTAGACACAGTGATTTATTTTTTAAGTCCCTTTGACAGCTAATATGAATACAAAGAGAGACTGCTACATGCTTGGCCTTTACTGGTCTGTTTTTCAGTATTCATTAACCTACTGAGTAACCCGCTAAGCTACAGAAAATGTTCCCTAGAAAGAAAAGGCTAAGAAAATTTAGAAGTAAAGTCACAAATTAGTCCAAAGTCTTCAACTTTTCAATGAAATCATAACAATAGCAAAAGAATCAAAATGTTTTTAGTGAATATCTGCATGTCAGCTGCAGAATCTTATAGGAATTAATGGTGGCATGCCTGTCTGTGTATGCCACAGAAAGCATCAGGAGTTCTATCAGGCTGATCCTCACGGAACTTTCATTACTCTGAAAAAACCCTGAACAGATGAATCCTAGTTACCAATGTTATGGAATGACTTTGAACAAAAGTAATCAAGTCCAGCTTTTTGCTGTAGTTTTATGTTTTTGTAAGAGCTTCTGACATATGGGATGTATTACTTTAGCCAACTTTGAGACAAGTGCTAGAATTTCTATGTGACATGGTTATAGGATTTTTTTCCAAAGAAATATTCACATTTCTTTGAGGTTTTGTGTGGGCTTTTTTTTTTTTTCTACACATGCAATCTGCAGAAAGTGTATGCAAAATGTACTCTCTATAAGCCTCCAGTTGTGTGGGATGCCTTACAAATAAAGCCACATTATAGACATGTTGAGCCATAAGGACTGTGTTCTTGACCATGTTCAGGTTTGAATGGAAGGAGCTCAAAGCAACATGGGAGTTAAGTGCACATGTACTTTCCTCTGTCAGGAAAGTTAAGCCTTGACAAGATCACTACTGGAGCAGAGTAGAGCAGGCACCAAGCAGTGAGAAGACCATATCCACAGACAATGTGAAATAATGCATTATCTCAAAGAAGGAACACAGGCTTATAATGGACAAAATTCAGCCTTGTAAGAAATGTGTTCTGGTCTAGGTGGGCTAAAAGCACAGCCCTCTAAGCAAAACACTGAAGGTGAGGCAAGAAGTCAATGCAAGACACCCTATAAGCTATGTCTAGGTACCTCTAGCCACTTAGGAGTCCCACTTGGGGATATTTGATGGAACCATTATTTTTCATTCAAAGAACTGAGCAGGTGCTATGCTCTACCCTTACAGAAAAGAGGCATCCCCCACTTTATATTATTTCAAACTTTCGATTCAGCATTTGAGAGACCTGGTTTCCTTCTCTTCATATTCATTCTCTGTGCTGGAGGACAGGTAACACTTATTTGCTTGTCAGGAATCTCCAGTGAGAAGCCGTATTGGACAGGAGCAGTTTTCTTTCCTTTTCTGAAGGTGGGCCACTAGCTAGTAAATAACACAACTGGGCCTGCCTGCATCTGATACTAAGGTATTCTGGGAGAAAATGGTCCCTTAAAAAACTATGTTAATGTGTTACCTAAGGAATTAAGCAACAATATGTCCAATTTCAGGAGAATACTTTACCTATAGAGTAATAGACACTCTTAAATGTTCCATTTGATGATTGCAGATTATCTGCATCCAGGGTGATTGCATTAGATTTTCCACATGTTAAAGAATAAAAAACATTAGGAGCATTTCCATTTCTTTGGCTGTACTATAAATCTTATCTATATTGTTGAAATAAATTGAAAATAATCCCTATCTGCCAATTTTACTTATCTTTTCTTTGCGTTTCTGCATTTTACATTAAGATAAGAATAGGTTTCTACTAGCTTGAGTCAAAGCTAAATGTTATTTAAATGAAAGGAAGTTAAATAGCATTTTAAGTATCTATTCACAAAGCTTCTGTTTTTTACACCCAAAGTGATATTTTCTTTTCTGAACTCATTTCAGCTTCCCTTATAATATAGTTGCAAAAAAAAAAAAAAAAAAAAGAAGATTCTCTTCATTCTTGTATAATTGTACCCTAATTACAAAATTCAGTGGAGCATCTTTATGAAAGAGTTGCAAATAATCTCTTTATATATACAAGCATTGCACTGTAACTGCTAAAAATGTCTTACTATTGTAACAGGTTAACTTAACACATGTTGTTTTAAAGACAGAAATTGAAGTTAAGAACAGCACACGTGGTAAATATTAAACTAGCCCACTTAAACATGAAAAATATGTCAATCAGTTGAGTCAAGACCAATTAAGAAAAAAAGAAACGACCCAAAAACCCCAGAGCCGCTACTAATGTGGGTAAATAAACATATAATGTTGTATCTAGTTGGTGGAGGTGCTATTGGAAGATCTTTAAAAGACTGAGACACAGGGTAAAAGATTTCTTTGTGTATTCTCTTGCTATTAGCCACTGTCAAAATATACCTGCACAGGCTCTCTTATCTTGATCCTTGACATTGAGGACAGGGAGACATTAAAGAGGGAGGCTATTCTATGCTGTGTAAGCTTTGGCTAGTGAAGAACAACTTCTTTAGTTGCAGTTCTCAGTCTGGAATGACACCCTCAGAAGAACTAGAAGAGCTCTACCTGAAATTTCTCTGGAGCCTCATTAATTCTTCATGGGTGAAAGCTTTTGAAGAAGGAGGGGCACTTGACATTTTCTTAACACATGATAGGAGGAGGTTAAGGAACTTTATGCTGCACTTTACTTTCATACTACTGGACAACGAAAAGGAAGAATCTTCAGAGTTTAGGGGTCCTTTATGCCTACAATTTATGATTGAAATTCCTGAAAAAAAGCTTTAAGAGAGGCTAGAATCAATTATCAAGATAATATCGTTATTTTAGTTTCATGTATATATGTTATCTTGCCTGCTTTGATAACTGAATCCTCTGAATACAGAACTGAGTTTTCTGAAAGGCTTTTATAGTGACACGATTTGCCAAGATTTAAGTTTTCTGACCTACATTTTTCATAGATAAGAGGAAAGAAAGAATTTAGTTTTGGGTAACTTTTGCTCTAGGAAGTATTTTCTAAATAGTTCTAAGTTAATAAAATAAATTGTAAGAATACATGAACAATTTTTAAAAATGATAAATTGCAAGATTTTGAGAGAAAAATTATGTACTTTAGGGACAAACATTCTTATTTACTGGGATTATATAGGAGATATAAAAGCAAGCTGTGGCCAAATCAATACTCTATCTTCTTGCAAATATAATTAAAGTTTAAAAAAAGGAACATTTCCTTCATTGAACTGTGTGACAAACTTACTGCTTTATTCTGCAAAAGTTCAATTTTAAACGAATTGGCAGTTTTAGTTAACCATTTAAGATTACACATATAAATGTTTAAGAACACATAGGAATCCCTGCAGTATTGAGAGCAGGCGACTCAGCTGAGATTCTATTTAACAAAGGGTAGTTAATGTTATTGTAAAAATGTTTCTTTCCTATCAGATTAATTTATTATAGTAACTTGTCTTTCTGTTTTTCTCATGCAAGCATTTGTCAGGTTGGTTCATTTTTTTGTTTTGGTTTCGGGTTTTTTTGCAAGTATTTCCAGTTGCTGGAAGTTGTACGTTCTGAACTTCATTACTGGAAAATAGAAGATGTATGTTTTTAAATGTGCTTAATTACATTTACGTGTAATCCTAGTGACACAGACAACCATGTAAGACAAAAGGAGAAAAATATATTAGGTGCTTTGGAAACAAGCCTATTTTTAAGTCCTCCTTTTCACATCCACTTAGAAATTATATTTTAATTTGAGCATTAATTCTCTATTTGACGTGTAGGAAATGCTTGGGAACAGAAAGGTGCTAGCACACTTTCTTGTGGGATAGACAGATTGATATTACAATCTCCTGTGTGGATAGGGATGGTTGAGCTCAGGTATTTGTCAATTATGATATGAATGAATGAACAA
Source organism: Piaya cayana (assembly GCA_013389865.1). Classification (NCBI taxonomy): domain Eukaryota; kingdom Metazoa; phylum Chordata; class Aves; order Cuculiformes; family Coccyzidae; genus Piaya; species Piaya cayana. Next base: position 125,609 of record WAAB01024178.1, read on the forward strand.
GATAGGAGATGTTTGCAGTTACTGATCAGTAACACTCAGTACAAGAGAGCTAACACAGAAATTTCAGCTGAGTATGATAGATGTTGTATCTTAATACAGAAACTTATTCCTACAGAGTCCATTTTGGGTGAGGCGACAGCTTCTTATGGTTTTCTTATTACTTTGAGATTTTTAGTAAAGGAATGAAATACGCTTCTCTTTTCAGTGTTCTGTTTCCTGTGGGAAAGGACTGAAGTTTCGTGATGTGCGTTGCTTTAATAGCTTCCAAGCTGAAATAGAGGAAGGCAACTGCAGGCATTTAAAAAAACCACGGACATACAAAATATGTAGAGCTGGAAGATGTCCTGCTTGGAAGGCCAGCAGATGGAAAGAGGTATGTAAAAACTGCTATAATCATGTTGTCTATAAGAGTACAAGACAAGATCATATTCATGGCACCCTAGTTCAAAAAAAGTAATTGTTAGGGACCTTTTTTTTATATATGACATCAGAATTAAGTCTACAATATAATAAGCAGTTTATTATATTATCTTTTTCTTTCTTTTAAAAGAAATTGAAAGTAAATATCTGTGAAACCTGCGAGTATTTGGTAATCTGACCCTTATATTAGATAGATAGGTAATTGTAAATTTTTTAAGTTTACTTCTTACCTTCAATGATGAACTCATTAATTCCACAGTGATTACTATCATAGTCTGAATATTGAAGTGAAGGCAATTTTCTGGCGGAAGGACAAGAGAAGAGACTGTGCGCACAATACTGCTTTTCCCCTGGTTTGATCTCATGAAAGATCTCTCACCTGATTGTGAATTCATGTGCAACTGAGCATGTGGCAATATTTTGCCTTTCACTCATTCTTTCAAAATACAGTTTGCCACATTTGACAAAGATGCATTGCCACTCTTTGCAAGTTGGCCGTGCTTGATAGAGCAATACCTGCTCCATGGTTAGCCTTGAGTCTTTAAGATTTGGTACCTAATCATGCTTCTGAACAGGTTAAAAGGTGACTGTCTGTCACTGCTGTGCTGACATACCTTTGGCCAGCAGGGAGGATAGAAGGTGTATGGCAGAGAGGATTTGAACCTTTTTAAAAAGGATTCAAAATCCTTAGTACTATGTACAATGTAAGAGAACTATCCTCAAAATACTACACCATTTGCAAGATTTTTCAACCTGAAATACTCAGATTTTTTCTTTCGTGTAGTTAGTCACTAATAAAAGAATGATGTAAACTCAGAGCTTAAAGTGTTTAATCTTACTTGTTTTGCATATTCCTATAGTGATTGAATCATAGAATCATAGAACAACCAGGTTGGAAGAGACCCACTGGATCATCAAGTCCAACTGTTCCTATCGAACATTAAACCATGCCCCTCAGCTCCTACTGTGAATTAATATAAGCAGAAAGATCAGTCTAGGTATCTCAGATACATTTATTTACCATATTTCTTAAAAAATTTAATTGTAGTTTCACATTTATTTCATTTTTTTCAGGTACAATTTAACACTTGTATGGTAGAGGCAATGAAGTATATTTTTAAACAATATACTAAGAATGTGTTATAATGGCAAGTGTACCACCTTGTGGGTGCTATCTCGTTTCACACTGACATGCCTAATTTTCATCAATTTTTAGTGTTCTGTATCGTGTGGAGTGGGAGTTCAGCAAAGGGATGTCTACTGTGAGCTGAAGGGCCTGGGTCAAGTGAGTGAAGCGATGTGTAATCTTGGTACCCAGCCTGCTAGCCAGAGGCATTGCTGGCTGCCTACCTGCAGGCAGTACCAGTGGTTGGCTGATGAATGGGAAGATGTAAGTCAAACTTTCAACTTTTATGAAGGAACTAAATGATGTCATGAGTTTTCTCTGTTTTTTTGATGTGTTTTTTTGTTTTGTTTTAACATTTTGATACATTTCTGAAAGCTGAATAACAAGTGACCATGCTGTATATTCTGCAAGCTTGCAAAACTGAAGAGCATCAAAAAAGTCAAAAGTTTTGTTTACTCTTTGGTAAAGGACTCATATGTCTACTGGTGTAGATAAAAGCTCTGGGGGAGCTGTGAGCAGGGACTGTATAACTTGTATCATTTAAATATAAAGTTCTTTATATATCACATAAAATATTTAATAAAACCTCATTATGAAAAACCCGCTTTGTAAGAACAGAAATACAGATAAAATGTCAGCTGGAAGTAAAAACCCCAGAGGTAAAAACTTTAGACAACTTTTTTTTTTCCCCAAAAAAATCTCTATGGAAGACTAACCAGGAAAGAAAAGAAGCAAAATAAAACTCAGCATTCTCCTACCCAATACACATTTTCATACTCAAGAATATCTAAGGATACCTTGAGGAGAGAACTGTCATTATTAAAGATATAATAACTATTTTCTACATGATAAAATTTGAATAAATTTTGTTCCCATGTATCCAAACATCCAAACATATACAAAGTGAGGGAGAGAGAGAATGAAAATTAGTATAATACTTGAAATGCTGTACAGAAGAGTCTGTCTTTTACTGTGATGTTATACAAAACTCAGTTCATGCAGTTGTGGCATCTTAGTCATTTGTCCTGTTAAATTTCCTAGGGCAAGCTGCCTGAAGCCCTGAATACGAAGACTCGAAAGACTCAGGGACACAAAGTTGTAGAAGTGATTGCTGTTAAAATATAAATCGTTTTCTGGTGCTCTGAGAAACCTGGGTTGTATTCATACAGTTTGGAAATATATATTTCTCTTTTAAGCTATACCGAGGGAAAGCTGATGATGTATGTGTCTTCCAAGTGTTCTCTTCTAATATGAAGCTTTTAAAATCAGAAATGGTGGAAATGGCTCAGAATTCCACCAAGAAGTGAGAGGGTACTGGGAGTAAATGCACAGGCTCAACAGATACCTGCTGCCCAAAGCTGACGCTGGCTTCATTAATAGGGAGTTTTGTTTTCTTTTCTTTTATCAGTGTAATACGATGTCCATATTTACAGGGATTAGTTTTATTCTGTTTCCAAGCCCAACTTATTTCTTTCATATTCCACTTAAGTCCTTTTTCACTCAACTTATCACTTAACATTTTCATTTTCTCCTCAGTCCCACCCAGCAGTTAGGGTGTCGTGTCATTGTGCACTGTTAGCTTTTAGCTGATTAGATGTACCTGAACTTTGAAAACAATGTAAAGGATTTTGATTCAGTGACTGATTTAGTCTGACAGTCATGACAGATGTCACAGAAGTTGTTGTTGGTGTATGCCAGTTGGCAAAAAACNTTAAAATTAAAAATATTAAAAAACTAAAAAAAATAAATAAAAAAAAAAAAAAAAAAAAAAAGTATATTTTTATCTGAATATGAGCACCTAAACTTTCTCCACATTGAACCTTCCAATCAGCCACAATTTATTTTAGTGATGGTTGTCAGTCATGGCTGGGGCCATGAACACCTGCTAGAGGACAGCAGTCTCTGCAACAGGTTTCCTTTCCTGGTCCCAGGAAACTCTCTTGCAAGCTGAAACAAACAATAATATTTTCCTTGATGTCAGTGTGGCAGTGGATTAGTAATTTTTTTCGCCCTTACACACCTGCACTATCTACCTGTGCATGTCTGTGCACTGCAACTGAGGCAGAACTGCTCTGAAACCTCTGTGAGCTCTGAAAGAAGAGCAGCATGGTCCTTTCCATCTCCATGCACGCATAACTATTGCATATCCTCACTTCTGCATGCTAATATATAATATCAGCCCCGAGGCAGCACGCATTGGATTAAGGCTTTTGCTAAAGCAAGGATCAGAGCTGACTTTTCTGTAATTGCAATGCTGTGGGAAGGTTCTGTTTCACAGAAATAATGCCTGTGCTTGGGGTTTTTATTTTAGTGCTCAACCAGCTGTGGGTTTCATTACCAGCGGAGAATTACGTACTGTGTTGGAATCCATTCTGTTAAAAGTCAGTATGCCCATGGCCTTCGAACTGTAGTGTACCGAGAATGCCCGGTAGAGCCATCCCTGTACAACCATAAATGTAATATCAAAGGATGTTCACAAGCAGCTAGCTGGAGAGTGGGGAAGTGGACCAAGGTGAGTACAGATGTGCAAGCTCATTTTTGATAGCTGCCTCAAACACAGATGTCAAGACTAATTTGCTGACCTAATTATGTTAATTATTTGCTACCATCTAAATTCTTGATTGATATCCACATCAAGTGCTCAGTGTCTTGCGGAGTGGGGGTAAAGGAGAGGACCGTGGAATGTATGACTGAAAATGGCTTATCCAGTGACTTGTGCCTGCCACGTATAAAACCAGATGCCAGAAAGATCTGCCGTGAGGAAGAATGTAAGTGACAGCTGCAATTTTCAGTTGAGCTTAATGTTTTCCCAGGTTATTTATACAAAAGCTATAAATATATTTGAAGCACAATTATGTAAAGTAAGCCACAAAATTAAATTCTGTTTGTGAAGTATTAATATAATTCAATCATTCATTTGAAGGTGAAATTCTTACCACCTGCAAAGATATCCAGATTACAAAAGGGATTAGAAAGGATGGTGAATACCTACTTAACGTTAAGGGAAGGATACTAAAGGTACTTTTAATATTTATGAGTTTTTATGAGCTTATATTTTTATGAAATAATACCTTTCTCATAAAGATTTTTCTAAATGGTTCTGCTTTGTCTTGCAGATTTATTGCTCAGGCATGCACTTAGAGAATCCCAAGGAATATTTGACATTGCTAAAAGGTGAAGCAGACAACTTCTCTGAAGTATATGGATTCAGGTACAAAGACAGTTTTGTAACTCTAACATGCATTTATGTCTTCCAAAATGAAAGAATAAAACAATACTTACCTTTTGTGAGAAAAGAAGAGCAGAATATTTTTTTTGCTTGGCTTTCTGTTTTGAATATCCAGGCATATGAACACACATGCCAAAACGTGAACACTTCCAGGCCAAAATTGTGTTAATTGCACTAAATTCTTACAAAAAGTTTCTATTTTGACTTTAGGAGAAATACCATTGAAATCCGTGTTTTAGATAAACCAAGATTAATAGCTGGGTTGTTGTAAATGTTATGTATTTTTTATACAGCACTGTGCAATGCAATTATTTTTCACGTTTTTCTATGTTATATAAAAAGTCAAAAGGAAAACTAAATCTTTGCTGTTTTCTAGGCTACAGAATCCATATGAATGTCCTTTCAATGGAAGCAGAAGGCAAGACTGTGCCTGTCGAAATGATTACCTTGCAGCTGGCTTCACGGTTTTTAGCAAAATAAGATTTGATGTAGCTTCCATGCAAATTAAAAGTAAGCATTTTGGCAGTTTTAGCTAATGTGAGTGTTCTTTGGAAATTGCACATGGTTGTGATTACGAAATTACTATTTTGATCCACTTATGGATCCAATTATACTGGGTTTTGGCAAACAAAATTATTATTTCCTTTAGGAATTAAATGGGAATTTCAAAGAATAAAAAAAACGGAGAATGTTAGTTTGTCCCAAGTGGTCAAGTGGCATCTTACAGATTCATCTTTTATATGTGAACTAGCTCCAGTTCCTAAGATTTTATTCCCATTATTCCATTTCCTTTTAGTCCCTGTCCTATTTTTCTTGGGAAAGTCTTCCTGTCTCCTAGCTAGCCTCTTCTCAGACCTTGGTAGACATACTAAATGGAGAAGGAATCTTGCAGCCCTTTAAAGCCCCTTCCTGAAGGTCGCAAGGTTGCTGACAATCATCTCAAGTGGAGCTGCATTCAAGTGCAAATCTACCTGCCCTTCATCCCTTTCCTATCTCAGGTAGAAATCTGGTCTTGTAGGTTGGACTGAGATTACAAACAACCAAATGGGTGATTTAAAACGTAGTTGCTAAAAAACCCCACCCAAAACACACAAACACCCTCCCTCAAACAAGCAAAAATCCCACTCAAAACAACCCACTCACCCACCCCCGTGTTAATGCCTTTTCTCACTGTTTTCACCTGACCTTCTAAAGCAGCAGTTTTAGTGTTCAGTAATCTTCTGTTTTCTAGCCACAGATTTTCTTTTTGCTCAGACAATACTTGGGAGAGCAGTTCCATTTGCTACAGCTGGAGATTGCTACAGTGCTGCCAGATGCCCACAGGTATTTATGATTTCTTCTACCCTTGAAATGTACTTGTATGGGGAGGGGGAAAATCTGCATGACTGGTTTAGAGCTGCAGGGTTCTAAATTGATCTTGTATTCTGTTCAGTGGGTGGATTAGTCATAAGCAGTTTTTTCTTACTCTTTTTTGTCCTGCTACATCCTATTTTTTTTTTGTCTTTTCTGGTTTTCCCTCAAATTGTTTACTCCACGCCTTCCCTCTAGGCTTCATGTTTGTATATTCAGCTTTCTACATATTTCAGGTATTGTCCTCCCTAACTGCAGACACATATCCTTGGTTTCCCCTAATTCCTTCTCAATGTTTATTCTCCTCCAGCAACTTTCCTTTTCCATAATCTTGCAGAATTTTTCTTCTTTTCTGCTGCTCTTCTGACTCTTCTTACCTTTGAAGACTACCAGAATAAATCAATCCTGTTTAGCAGTATGATTTCAATTTTTTATGTTCATTGGTGTGTCTACATCAGTGTTTTAATTTGGATTGGTTGGTGCTTTTTAAAGTGACTCTCTGTATTCTTCCAATTTATTGGTTTTTGGTTCATATCACAGAGAAGTCTTGAAAGACATGAGTGAGGTTATTTCTGGATGAAAATAAATGAAGCTATGATCTCCAGAAGGATTTTAACGCAACCTAACTGCTAATGGGGATTTGGTCTGTGGGACTAGATGAGAGTTAGTCCAAAGTGAAACCCTAATCTGTGTGCTGTATACAGACGTAGGGCTATCTGAGTTTTCACTCAGAGATCACTTTTTCACTCTACAGATCTGCTGGTACTGCAGTGTCCTTGCTAATGCAGACAGCCCTGGTCTGAAGTAGCCACCTAGGCTGCCTTTGGAGTGCACTGGCAGAAATGAGATTCCCTAGAAAACAGTTCAATCATACTGTTTTCCTAGAAAACAGCCAATCTTACTATGTTAAACACTTTAGGATGCGGTCAATTATCCTCTGGAAGTGTATATTTGTTTATGCTCTCTGATTACAAAGGAGTTAAGACGGACTAGCTCAGACTTGTATGGAGGTGAATCCCTGTTGTTTATCTATCCTAGGTGTTTAAACTCAAAGCACGCTATGTGGGCGGACACAGTCAAAGGGAGCCAGAGAAAATTATGTACAATTTTGGTACAAATGAATTGCCTAAGTTAGACAAACTTAACTCCTGACAAGAGAACAGTTAGAGTTCATTACTGCATTGGATACTTTCAGACTGTAATTTCTTTGGGCTTAATATGTTATAAATCTATTTGCAATGTGTAACTTCTATTGGGAAGACCTCTGCTTACGTGCTTATGCACCAACTCATTTCTCTCTGTAAGATCTGCAGTGATGCTAGCACTATTGATGCAGTAGAAAGGCCTCAATTCCTGCACTTCCAGGATATTTTTTGTAAATTAGAATTCCATATGTAGGAAGGAGGCTAAAATAATTGGAATTGTTAGCATTAGTTCTGTATTCAGACTCTGCAGATAGGTGCTACTGATCAGCTGATGCACAGGTGCTACTTACTGCAGAATAACATGTTTATGTATTTGTACTGCCTGTACACCTTTGAATACTTAAGATCTGGATATACACTAAGTGATATGTGTATACATACCAATGTAAGTTGTTTTAGTGTTTTGAACTCTATCAGCTCTGTATTTTACCTTTTTTTTTCCTCCCCTCCTTAGGGGCAGTTCAGCATTAATTTGGCTGGTACAGGTCTGAGATTATCCAATACGGTTAGGTGGATTGCTCAGGGCAACTATGCAACTGCTGACATACACAAATCCCACGTAAGCTGCTGTTTTTTTCCTTTACCTGCTCTTATGGCTTGGAATATTGTGCCTCTAGAGGTGCGAGTGAAAGCTAAATGTGAATCAGAAATAGTGTACAAGGTCTCTGATCCATCCAAATCTTCTTCCAGATGCAATGTGAAATCTAGGCCTGATAATTTAAAGATCTCATACCATGTCTAATCATACCACCCAGAATACAATCCAGTTGAGCACTTCCTGCCTACCCTTCTCTTACTGATTTTAATAGCCTATTGTTATATTAGTAAGGTTTATTGAAAGTTTCAAAAATACATAATAATTAAAAAAAAACAAACCACCCCCAACTCCCAATTTTATTAAAGTTACCCTACTACAGAGGATCCATATAGATTGCTTGCCTCCAACTTGATCTATATGGGATACCAAAAGATTGGTTGAACAAGAACAGTTAATATGCAGAGTTTTAAGACTGCATTGATGGTGAGCCACTAAAGAAGGTATATGGTGATGCTGATAAAGGATCTCTGTCCCTTTTTGCTGATTTAGTGCTGTCTCTTCATTTAGTATTTGTAGGTAAAATTTGTCAAAAGGCCTGTTGTGTGCAAATCTCAAGAAAATTTTTGTACATTGTGATTTCAATTGCTTTTCTAAACTGACTGTTCTTTTTGTCCAATTCCCAGGACGGTACTAAAATATACGGAAGATGTGGAGGATTTTGTGGAAAATGTATTCCTAGCACAATTACTGGTCTCCAACTTCAAATACAATGAGAACTCTGATGTGGTAGAAACATCAAAGCAGGGACATCCGCCATTTAGGTGCAAATTGTAGGTGCTGTGTATATATGTATATCTTTAATTCTTTCATCTCTGTAATGTTCATTACTGTAATGCTCACTACTAAGAACTCTTCCTCAGTGTTTGTTCAGGGATGTATTATCTGCTTGTGGACTAGCTAGTGCATGAATCACAATCATAAACCTTCAGGTTTTAATGGAGAGGTGTTCATTCAATGCACAGTATATATTAGCAAGTAAATTGCACTGACGTTACCTCAGTGGGTAACACCCTGAACTGTACCATAATTGTATTACCTTACCTGCAACTGATCCAGTGCAAATCATTATGCAGTATTTAATATAAGTAATATTCTACTAATTATCTTGATCAACTGTACTAAAATATAGAAAGAAAAGAGTTATTGCTATGTGGAGAAGGTAATATTTTAAATTACTTTCAATTTTGTGAAACCTCTTAGGAAGTATCTGACAATAATTTATAGAAGAAAAGTTTATAGCCAAAGTACTTAAGAGAGTTTCTGCAGATCTGTTTGTTTTCTGTCAGAAAACATTTTTTCCCCATCCCTTTCATTGTATTCTTTGTGGTGCTTGAGCACTAGCAGTAATCCTGAGAAGTGTGGTTTAACCTCTGTAATCTCTATCGTACACATTAAACGTCTAGACTTAGTTTTGCTGTGGTTACAGGAGAAGAAAATAAGGAAACAAATTGCTTGGAAATCTGAATTTAAATCCCTGCCTCTTATCCAAGTATGTGATAAAAGCAGCATATTCTGTTTACTGTAGCATCTTGCATGTGATTGAATATGCATTTACTTAAACACTCTCCATATACATCTTACTCCTTTATGTCCAATGGCATATTAGTAAAAGCTGCAGTGTGTGTCCCTCTCATATTATGATTCAGCATTATTTTCAGTAACCTTAGTAAAAACTCTGGGCAGAGGCAGCATCAAGCCCCACAGTGTGTTTCATGTCCATCTTTGGCTCAGTTTAATTTTTCAGTGGTTGTAAATACAGTTCTAACATCTCCTAGTTAAAATTATTTCTTCCAGAGAAGTGTTTGAAGGAGTTACAGGGTTTAAGAAAGATCTAGCTCTTTAATTTGTTGTTTTGTATTACTTTACAGTTCAGAACTGCAGAAATACATGCACTTCAGGGCTGACTCTCAGGTATTCAGAATAAAACTTTCTACATGCACAATAATGTATAATATATACCAGATGGCTATACATGCTTTTTCTGATGATATGTGTTCTCTAAACCAAATACCTATTTTGCATGCCAGTAAAATTGGTAGATCAAATGGCAGCTATGTCGTGTTTTTACCCACAAATTTAGTCATAAATTAGATATATGTATTGATTAAAAACTAATACTGTACCACAGAACTGTAAGCAGCTACTTTTTAGATAACACATGTAGGTAATTATTTTGTGATCTCTGCATCAGAAGTGTGTCTTTGCACTATGTGCCCTATATTAATGGTGAACATTAAGAATACCTAAAAAATATTTTCCTAGAAATGTTTACATTTATGATTAAAATTTTATAATTTATAAAATATTTATATAATAAAGTTGCTTGTGTGAATGGTACCAGAATACTTTTGCATTTTTTTTATTAATACTTCGTACAAAAAGTTTCAAAACCACTTCTTCATGCACAGAAGAGCTACAGTCTTAACAATTCATCTGAGTAATATACATAGACTTATACTGTAGTAAGTGCCATACAAACAGGTTACGATCACACAAATGTTTCTCGTGAAAATAAATCCTATTTCAAGGGAGGTAAACTCCACTTCTGTGTGCTCTTTCCAGTCATCCCCCCATGATCACCTATACACTTCTTGGGAGGCTGCCCTGTAAATTGTTCACTGAAATAGTGTGGAAACCTGAAATGATCTTCGTCCTCTCTGTGCTAAACTGAGATCAATTCATTTGTAGTCTGGTCCCTTCATCTCTCTGCTTTGGCAGAAGGGGAACTGTAGGCATTGTCCATAGGCATTGTCCATAACCAAGAGGACCATTCTCTTTTTAACCCTGAAACTCCAGTTCAAGGCTAGGAAGCACTCAGCTCTACTGCCATAGAATTGTTCTGAAATTCTTTTACAAAACATTATTAAAATGTTTTAAAAATAAGCCATTATTCAACACAGTATGGTTTTTTTTATTGGCTAATATTAGTAATTTTTGAAAAATGTATTTTCTATAATTAGAGCAAAACCTGTGGCCCAATGTCAACTTCTGCATTAAAAAACCACTGTATTGTATTGTAGTTTTTTGCATATTTTCATTCTTTTCTCCTTACTTTGGAGTTTTAATCCTGGTGTAGGAAGAAAGTACCTACGTGTTGTGGCACTTCGTGAATTCCTTGTGTTAGAATTTTGATTTTGTTGAGAAAACGGGCTTAATCACCTCTTTTCATCTTACTAACTTTATATCCTGAGGGCAATTTAAGGAAAACATGAACCTGATGATCAGCTCTGACAAATTTGGAGACGTGATGATGCTGACATGTTATAAAAGATTCAAGCAATAAAATGAGAGTGATGGTCTGTATTTGCAGTATGATGTTTCCATCTCCTTTAATTATTATTGCTGCAGGTTTCCATTGCACCGGGCAGCTGAGATGCATGGCAGAGCAGTGGGGTGCTCTGGGAGTGCTGTGAGCTCCACCTCGTGGGTCTGCGTGTGTCAGTCTGTCCAGAGCTAATCACAGTCACACAGCTCTCCAGTTTTGATTGATGTCTAGGGAATGAAATGCTGAATTGTCTCATCACTATTTTACACAGAAAAATAATAGTAATAGTTTAAGATGATTGTAATGATACTTTGCTAGATGTTTTCTAGGACATTTAAAATTCTGTCAATGACAGCATCAAATATTAGGTGACACAACTGTACTTGCTTGTGTGTATGTGCATACACACACATTTGGTACTTATCTGAAAACTGAATGCTGAAGGTGGACTGGATGTACAAAGCCTTGTTGCTGTCATTTATCTGACAAAATATCACATGCTGTAGTATGAAATGATATACTGGCATGTGGGAGTACCTGTGATAGCACTTGAAGAAGGTATCATCCAGGTGTCTTCTACTTGTATTTCCTCTAAGGTGATATATGGGAGGTAGAAGTGGAGCTGGAAACCCTGGATCTGGGTGTCAGGTCTCCGTCCTAGCTGAATTCGTGCTGACGTGGTGTGCTGTGCCACTATCCCTGTAGGCAGGAGCAGGCACTTGATCCAGGATGCACAAAAGCTGTATAATAACCAAGTCTGATGTTCATGGGAAGAGTTGTGACTGTATGCTCTAAGTGTATATATGTCTATGCAGGTTTCTGGTGGATTGTTGTGTATTTTTCTTATTAACTGAAAGTCTATAATATCTAAGAAATACTTTATGAAATCCCAGAGAAATTCAGAATCTGAATAAAATATTACTGTCTGGCAAGTGCTGTCTGTATCTTGCAGGGCTTTAGGAGAGATTAGTGATGAGTGTGAGGAGTTGGGTTTTATTGTTTCCATAAAAAACAGATTCCTGAAAACTGATGTTCTGTGGCTATTGAAACTGAGGTTGAATTAGAAGTGGAACAGAAATATGCTGTAATATTTTAAACTTAACTTAAAAAGTAGAGAGCAGGAAACCTATGTGCAAGAATAGTATTGAAGCAAGATAATTGAATATTGAAATATGAAATTAATATTAAAATTAGCATTATATATGTATATATATAAACATTACAGTTGAGATTTTATAGTAATCCATGTTGGCTTTATTTATAAGTTAAAACCATTTCCAGCTGCACTCCAAAGAAGTCCATAGGAACTTTTTCCAAAAATTAACTTTCATGATACAATATACTTCCATATTTCTGATGTTGCAGATGTGGTTCGTGAGCCATGAAATGCCAAAGGCTGCACTTAGATGCCTTTATACTTACTCATGTGCTGAATGTAGTGTCTCACTCACTCAACACAAGTAAAAGTAGGACTGGAAACCGGCGTGGCAGTATGTCCTCCAAGAGTCGCAACCCTAGGGAAGCATTTTAATTCTACAAACTAGTTCACAGTCTCTCTTGTAAGGCTTGCTTTGCTGTCTTGCAGTACTTGGCCACCTTTTCTTGGTCCTCTATGATTTTTTAAGACCATCTCATTGCATCTGTGTATTAAAAAAAATTTCAAAGGGTCCTCAACAGCCCTCCTCTCTTTCTCTCTCTCTGGTCTGGTTTGGAAATAGGCTGAATAAATCATATAAAAAGTAAGGTATTGCTTTTAAAGTGCATTCCTTCTTCATGATACTGGCTTTCCTTCAGACAGAACAGGAAATGTGACTATGGCAGGGGAAAATTACCTGCATTTTATTCAAACAGAACAATAACCTATCTGACTTGGAGTTGAATCTGACATTTAATCTTCTCATCCACATAAGGTGGTTTGCTTTTGGACAATTAAGTTTATTTTGCAATACCTTAGCTTGACAGGCTTTTCTGGGCTTTGTTTATCCTAGATTTAGAGAAGCAATCTGTGTTCTGTTTCTGATAAATTTCTTCTTGTGTTCAGTTATGATAGATATTTCTTTGAATGAAAATACTGTAGCAGCAGAGCAGAGCAAAGATCTAACTGTATTTATGTGTATATTCTGCCTTTAAACATGAACAGCTGTGCATACACTCATCTGTCTCATGTCTGACTCTGTGCTGCCATCCAGAACCTTTTCCTTTTTAACAAACATTTCCTTCTTTAATCTGTGTGTGTGTTTTATCTCTGTTCCTGCAACAAAATTCTCTTGTCCACATACATTTTTCAAACCTTATTTGTATAATTAAACAAAGCACGCAACAGGGAGAACCTGCACTGTAAATGGTAGAGAACTACTCTCTCTCAGAGTAGCTGAAATCAAATAAGCAATTTCTGTCTTGCATACCATTACTATTTTGTTTTGGAAAGCAAACCTCCACATTTATGAATACTGAAAGACTCTTTTTGAAATCCCTGTATGGTCTTATTTTACAGTCTGATTTACAGAAGCAAGGAACGTTCAAGGAGAGCTCATGAATTTTCTCTATGTGAAAGGCTAGTGTGATTCATGGCAGCAGCATATACTTATGCGGGGTGGGATGAAATCTTTTTTGCACTTCAGTTGTATCTGTTGGTCATTCATTGATCATGGTAATGATATTCATGGTCGGTTCATCATTCACCAGGAGTGTTTTGATCTTCTTTTGGAAGCTGGAAAAACTAAAAATGTAGTTGTACAGGAAACAAATTGAAATTTGTGCTTGTAAAATCAGGGGGTAGAAAGCTTCATTTTAGTGCTTTGTATTTAAAATGTCTTGCAGAAAGGCTTGTTATAAAAACATTTACTTAACACTTCAATAAGAAAAAGAGCAGCTTTGCTGATGTTTATGTTCCTTGAAAGTCTGCAACTCAGAGAGGGCTAAGAAAGCTGCCACTATCAAGCCCTTTCATCAGAGCTTACAAGGTATTGAACTAAAATCTTTTGCCCTTCAATTACTGTTTTACGTCTCGGGTTTATTACTGCTCTTGGCAGAAAAGTAACACTGTCCTCAGTTCCTTGACTAATTTTGTGCTTGTAACTTCTGAGAGAGAAAGCAAGATGAGGGGAGTAATTTCATAGTTGTTACCTCAAAGGGAAACACACAACCTGTATGCTGATGTAAAAGCAGTAGTAGAAACTGCACAGTGAAAAAAAAAATTATTTTGCACCTGGAATCCTCTCTCCCATGTCAGGATTAGAGATGTATTGCTTCTGTTTCTTATGTGGCTGGGTATATTTTTGGTATTACGCTGCCAAATATTTACTCAGGGGGATTATTTTGAGGTGACTCTATGGAGAATGCAGATAGACGAGCATAAAAGAGGGAGATTTTCTTTGCATTGGAAGCACACCCTCCTGCAATGTGTTTGCCTGGCCAGCTGTCGACAGCATTGCTTCATACGAAATTGGACATTCAGAATATTTTCAAAGCAGTGAAGGAAGTGAACTCCGGAGCACTGTTTCCAGCAGTAACTTACACCCCTGATTAGGCAGAGGGACAGGGAGGGCTTTATCTCTAAAATGGAAACAAGCTTCTGGCTGCCTGAAAATCTTACCTAGCCCGTAAGTAAATTAAGCCCCATCACTGTTATTAACACTGTGTTGTTGCTGCCATAATTAGCTATATATAAGCTTTAAGAATCACAAAACTCTAATAAAAATGCATATCTACAGGAATTCTTTGCTGCACAGTGTTTTTTTTCCCCCTCTGTGTTTTTTGTTCTGTGCTCCACAAACGTCGTTTCATATCTTTCAGATGAGCCTGACTTTCCTAACCAAAACAACCTTCTTATGGAGAAATTTCTTCTTTCTGCTTCACACACTGAAAAAAGTGAGGTATTACATTTTAATGTTATTGCCCTAGAAACACATATTCAAGCAACCATCTATATAAATATTCCTACACCCACCCCATACCACTCCTCATCAAGCCAGTGGCACTTTCCATGTCAAAAGGCAGAAACTGGAACAAGCATATGAACCTATTTGGCAAAGCTGTTTGTTTGGGATTTTTTTGTAATGTGCTACAATGCAAAAAAAATTCATATGAATCAGTGTGACCACTGCTCGATGCAATAAAATATTTCTGTCCCTGATCCCACAAGTCACCATATCAGGATATATTTCTAACCTTTCATTGAATTCCAATAATATGCAAGTAATTCTGCCCTGGTGCATGCATCTAGTGTGGGGATCCAGTTCCTCATCCTTGCAACCTCAGTCTGTGGCATTTTTTGGATGTTTGTTCCTGTCTATATGTCTTCCCCTAGCATTTTATCCAATACAAAGCATATGATTAATTTTAAGACTATGCTATTACTAGTAGGAATACAAGAGAAATGGTGTAATGCAGTAATTCTCATGGTGTATTTTTAATCAGGAGTAGATATTAAAAATTTCTATTTTATTACAAAACTTACCATTTAAATTTCCTATAGATACACAAGAATCAGTCACTGAGGAAGCAGAAATTTCACAAGTTCAGAAAAGGACGGTCAAAGAAAGCATACCTGTCCTGATGAACATGACCGGCACACTGGTAACAGCAGACTAGAAGAGGCTGAGGTACTCAAGAATGTTTTTTCCTCGTTCTTCACTGGCAACCTCTCTTTCTACGCTTCTTGAGTGGAAGGACAAGGGGAACAAAGTGCTTCCCACTGTAAGAAAGGTAAGGTTTGTGATCACCTGCAGAACCTGAGCATACATATATCTACGGTACCTGAGGAGATGCACTCCAGAGTCCTGAAGGAATTGACTGATGTCAATGAGGAATGGCTGAGAGGGCTGGGGTTGTTTAGCCTGGAGAAGAGGAGGCTGAGAGGAGACCTCATGCTCTCTATAACTACCTGAAAGGAGTTTGTAGAGAGGAGGGTGATGGCCTCTTCTCCGAAGTGACAGGGGACAGGATAAGAGCAAATGGCCTCAAGCTCTGCCAGGGGAGATTTAGGCTAGACATCAGGAGGAAGTTTTTCACAGAAAGGGCCACTGGGCATTGGAACAGGCTGCCCAGGGAGGTGGTTGATTCACCTTCCCTGGAGGGGTTTAAGGCACGGGTGGATGAGGGGCTAAGGGGCATGTTTTAGTGTTTGATAGGAATGGTTGGACTCGATGATCTGATGTGTCTCTTCCAGCCTGGTGATTTTATGATTCTATGATGTAGTTGCCACTTTCCATGATATTTGAAAAGCTATGTTAGTGAGGTGGAGTACCTGGGAAACCTCACACCTATTTTTAAAAAGAGTAGAAAAGAGGACCCTGAAGTATTGACCTGTCAGCCTCACCCCTGTTCCTGGGAAAATCATGGAACAGATCTTCATAGAAGCCATGCTAAAGCACATGGGAGGTGATTTGAGACAACTAGCATGGCTTCACCAAGGACAGGTCTTGCTTGACCAACCCGGTAGCCTTCTACGATGGAGTGACAATATCAGTGGACAAGGAAATAGCTATTGGTGTCATCCATCTGACTTCTGTGAGGCCTTTGACACTGTCTCCCACAACATCCTCTCAGCTGGAGAGATATGGATTTGATGGGTGGACTGTGCTGGATAAAGCATTGGTTGGATGGTCTCAGGAAGTCAACTACTCAACATCCAGATGGAGATTGGTGGCAAGAAGTGTCCCTCAAGGGTACATATTGAGACCAGTACTCTTTAATATCTTCACTAGTGACACGGACCCACCACCTCTACTTCCCCACTTCTCCATCCTGAAGTTTATAGCCAGTCATAGCGGAACTCCAGTTGTGCGAGTCATCCAACCACATTTCTGTGATGGCTATTATATCATAGTCTTCTCGTCTTACAATTACTTTTAGCTCCTCTTGTTTATTGCCCACGTTCATTGGTGTAGATGCACTTCAACTGGGCTGTTCATCCTGCTACACTCCTAAGGGGAATGCTCTTAATTCCTAAGTGACTACACACTGAATTTTCTTCCCCATTAGTAATCTTTACTTCTGTGCTGCCATTTGAAGTGCTGTCCCCCACTTCCTCAGAGGTGACAGACCAAGGGTCCTTGCCAGCACACCATTCCTCAGGCACTGAAGTGCCATTCTCAGGCTTTTCTCTATCAAGCCTGGTTTTGTCTTCTCCCCTTTCACAACTAGTTTAATGCTGTATTAATGAGTCCTGCTAGATTTTTGGTAGTTGTCCTTTAGCCCCTTGGGGACAAACGTACCGCCTCTTTGGACAGCAAGCCTGGTGCTCTGTAGGCCAACCCATGAACAAAGAACCCAAAGTTTTGCTCCTCACACCAGGTTCAGAGCCAGGTGTTTATTTCTTGGCTCTTCCTATTCCTTCCCTTGTCATTCCCTGTAGTTGGAATGACAGATGTGAACACTATCTGTGCTTCCAACCCCTTCACCTTTCATCCCAATGTCCTGAAGTCCCTTTTAATTGCCCTCAGCATTCTTGTTTGGATTCCATTACTACCAACTTGGAAAATCAATAGTGTATAATAATCCATGGGCCTGATCAGACTTGAAAGTTTTATTTCTGCATCTCTAACCAAGGCCCCAGGTAGGCAGCAGGCTTCCCTGCATAATGAGTCCCATCTGCAGATTTGGCCTTCTGTTCCCTTCAGAAGAGAGTCCCCTATGTCACTAACCTGTCTTTTCCTCTCAACAGGGCTGTTTTGATGGATGGTTTAGGGTGTCTTAACCTAGGGAACATTTCTAGGCTGTGAGACCCATCATCCTCATTGAGGTTTGGTTCCATTTGCAGGGCTTTGTATCTATTGTGCAAGGGAAACTGGGGAGCTGAGATTGGCACAGGGGAGACTCAAGAAGGATGATGCTCACTTGAGGAAAACATCTTGAATATTTAAGAGGTTGCAAAAGAGCCTGTAACTCTGGCAGATTGTGAGGGAGAGGAAATTTGTGGTTTTGAATAACATAAGCTGGCGCCAGCTCCTCTACTTTTATTCCAGGAGAAATTTTACTAACAATTGGGAAATACAATCTGACTCCAGATTTCTCTATCACGGGCCTCTCAGACACAATGTCCTCAGCTAACACAGCAGCAGGAAAGCTGACTGCTAGGGGGGTTGCTGTGACACCTCTCATAGAAGCTCACAGCACAATGTGTTTCTTTGCTGCAAACCTGTTTTGCTGTGCTGAGTGCTGTACATTGGTCCTAGAAAGTGTGCGCTCTGTATTTTGGTGGAGGTGGGCAGTGAGGGAGGAGGGTTACCACAGCTGTGCAAGTAGGAGTCTGGAGCAAGACGCTTACCCAGACAGCCTCAAGCTGCTTTGCAGCTCTCCAACCAACTCACACTGGCTCAGGGTGGAAACCCAGGACAGAAGTTCACAAGTCAGGACCAAGGAACATCTGGTTCACATTTACCCAGAAAAGTTTGCATCAGACACCAACAGCTTGGGCCAATGGAGAGGAGTGTGTTTGTCAAGCATCTTCAGACTAGGCACGGTTTCTGAAATTGAAGTAATAAATTAGGGCTTAAGGAAACCATTTGAAATCAGATGGCTGAAACAGAGACTTTTTCTGAGAAGACATAACTGTATGTTAGCACTCTGATTTCTCTTCCCTCTTTGTTGTGCCTACCGTTATAAGAATTTGCGTGCAGTCTAGGAGAGAAATATTTCACCTGAAAACAGGAAAGTTTGCTCAGCAGCATGGTAAAAACTGCTGGAGCTCTAAAATTATCAGTTTACAGTGTTGTGTGCACTGACAACAGTGTAATATTTAGAGCCAACCACTTCCTAAGCAATTTCTTCAGCACATTTTGAACCAACAAGATGAAATCAGGAGCACAACAGATGTTACCCTAATGTCCCACAAGATGGTGACAAAATAATTTTAAATTACACAACGCTTTGATTTGTGGTACAAAGACTTAGTGATTTCAAATATTTTCTTACCATCAGTTGCACTGAACTCTGCTTATATAACATACTTTGGACATATTTTAATAGCTTACTCGTTTGGCAGACGTTCATTCTTTTAAGTACTCTGTTGATTATGTTATAAATTAACTTCAGGACTGCATAGCAAGTTTGAGTCCTCCCACATTAGGAATCACAAGTTGTCTGGATGCTGGAGAAGGAAAATCACTTTTATTGCTTCTGAGCTATCCCTTTGCCAAACTACTTCCCCTCCCACCCCCTGATTTTTTGTGTGAGGTCTTATGGTCTGTAAACTCTTTAATTTCTGAATTAAGCATGAAAAAAATGGCTCAGTGAATCAAGCATGAGAAAGGTGACCACTATAGAGCTGGTACATACTGTTCAGAGATAAGGCTGAGAGCAAACATGACAAGGAAGAACTGAGGATCCAGAAGCAGGGAAAGTTTGGAAATCATCTCCCATGTCCTTAACCCCCAAATAGTTTCATAGAATCATAGAATCACCATGTTGGAAAAGACCTATCAGATCATTGAGTCCAACCATTCCTATCAAATAGTAAACCACGCCCCTGAGTATCTTGTCTACCCGTCCCTTAAACATCTCCAGGGAAGGTGACTCAACCACCNTGACTATTCACTTCTTTGGGCAACGAAGGTGAGAAACTGAAAGGACCCTGAACTGCAGAATTTGCCTTTTGGAAACTGTGCTGTCAAAGGGCACTGGGGATGGAGCAAGCATCCCACATTACAAACTGCTTGTCATTTAGAGGTAAATGTATTTTCCAGTATTAGAAACAGTTACTTCCCTAGGTCCTATTGTTTTAGAAACAATAAAGGCAATAAAGGCAACAAAGCCCTATTTTGTAGCCTGTCAAGGGAAAATAGAAACACTCTGTGAACACTAACTCTTCATTTCAGTGAAGGCAGGAGTTCATTTTCATAGGCTGAATGACTCCAGCCATTTAGGTGCCTGAAAAACATTTTAAAGAAAATATATTCCCACCTGTATCTGTGGGTTTCTATCAATAGGTGGCAAGATCAGACTAGTTCTTTGCTAAGACTTACAGATTCATTTCAGTAACTTGAAAGCCACAGGAACAGATTTTCAAAAGCATTTTAGATGTCTAATTCCCAGTGATTTAAATATGAATTTACTGTATAAATATGTTTAATATCCGGCCAGAAATATCACTTTAAAATTACTTATGCATTCAGAAGACAATGTGAGATGCAAATCTTGTGTGATAAATCATGGCTGTACAGAGATGCCCAGCTTGTTCTGAACAAGATTGTTTGGCTATCAGATGTGGTGCGCCCATGTGAGCATGACAGCCCACCCAGGAAAATCACCCCTGCTGAGACACGTACTTAAATTGCCTTTGAAATCTCACCTCCCACCCTCAGTACTGCAAAGACATTTGCTGTGAATTACTTTCTATGGATTTTGCCCTGGACCAACAAAGACTGACTGCAATGCACTTGTAATTTTTAATACTATGTTGAATTCAGTTGGATTTATTGTGATGTTTAGCCCCTATTCTGGGAGACGGGGTGTAGCCAGTTTACACTTTCATGGCAGCGTAAGTGGTAGCAAGTGAGATGGTTTCAATTCAAGGAAAAGCCCTGTCCTCAGCAGCAGTAGCTTAGTCAGACTTAGTGGGGCTTATAATTTTCCCATTTTAATTCAGATTCTAAGGGTTGTTCTCCTTCTCTCCATCTCGCCCTCTCTGCGTCTCTTTCTTCAAATACCAGGTAATCTCCACCCCAAACGTGCTCTGCAGCAAATCCCCAGGCAGGTGCATCTTCATGTAGATTGTTCCACACCTCCAGTAATGCCTGATGCTTCATTTGACACCTGACACTGCAGAAAACCCTGCCCTTCCCTTCCAGCATGGACACACTGGATGAATTCCTGCTGTCTACACCCACTTTTTGTAGGTTTTTACATATAAGCAAAGCAAATGATTACAAGCACAACCACACTTGTCTGGAAGTGAGCTATTCATGCTTGTATAATTTTCATATAAGAAACTGATGCCTAAACTCATGTTCAATGTATAAAGAAAAATGACCTAATTTTAAGCATCCACCATTCCCATGGCCTTTTCAGACATTATTCAGATGTGCAGCCCTTGGCACCTAACTGGGGAAGTTTTGGCTTATGTTTCCAGATGTCTAAGAAAGCTTATTTATATATCATTATTCTAAAGGCGTGAATGCAGTCATCTGATAGTAGGTATCTGGGCTTGCCATCAGACCTGGGCAAAACATCAGAGTTACTGATACAGAGTTCTCTTTGCAGCTTAATGCTAGCAGCCATGCTAGCTGACATTTTATGGAGAGCAACTCATCGACTCATTTAATATCTTTTTTCAAGCTATTTTAACAAGGATGTTTTAACAAAGTAAGGTTGGTTGATAAAGGTTTTAAGATTGATAAAATTTAATTAGGCTTCTGGAACGGTTTTAACACAATCATTATGTTTCTTTTTAATTAGCAAAAGCAACAAGAAGTAACTATAGAAGAGAAAACATCCTCAGATTACTGTTCCTCTAGTCAGACCCCACAGGGACTGATTCTGGGCCCTATTCAGCAATGACGGGGAAAGTTATTAAGCTATGAACAAAAAATGCCACCGAAAATGCGGAGCCCCACCATTCCATTCTTAGCTGGCTTTCCAACTAGAACAGGTTGTTCAGGATACCCTCACATAGTTGAGTACTGAACATCTCCAGCAATGAAGTCTCTGGACATCATGTGCCAGTGTTTGACTGCCCTCACAGTGCGAAAAAATTTATGTCTACTACCTAATTGGAATTTTCTGTCTTGCAGTTTGTGTCTGCTGCCTTATGTGCTTCCAGAAGGAGTTCTTTCCTACCTCTTCATTAATTTTTTTGTAGACAGCAATAAGATAACCCCCAAACCCATCTCTTCTCTGGACTGAACAAACCCAGCACTCTCAGCTTGTCCTTACATGCCCTGTGCTCCAGCCTCTGACAGCTTTGTGGCCCTCCACTGCACTTGCTCTATTTTGTCAATGTCTTTCTTGCACTGGAGAGAACAAAACCTAGACAAAGTACAACAAAACTGGTTTCATAAGTGCCAAATAGAAAGGAATTTTCTCTGCAAAACCTCATCCTGTTGTCCAGAGGATGCCACTACTAACCAAACACCAGATGGATGCTGCTCTGCTGCTTCCCGTCATTAGTCTTGATGGTCACCATCCACCTAGCCAATTCCACCTATTCTGTAATCCACGTCTCTTGCCCATGTCTCACTGGTTTGTGTGTAAGGACACTGGAGAAAGCCTTCCTGAAATCAAAGTAAAATTTAAGGCCTGCTCTCCTCTTTTTTGACTGCAAGCCATCTCATCACAGAGGGCTATTAGATTGGTCATTGCCTCTGGCAAACCCATTCTGACTGTTCCCAAGTACCTTCCCATCTTTTATGTCTTTGGAAATGGTTTCCAGGAGAATTTTCTCCATGAACTTCCTGGGACTCAGGGGAAATTGTCTCTTTAGCCTCAGAATAAAATGAAAGTCTGAATATTTCCCTACATTAGAAACAACTCCTAATACTCCTACCTGATCTCTTCATAAATGAACTGGATGATGGGATTGAGAGCACTCTTATCAAGTTTGTTGATAACACCAAACTAGTTGTGAGGTGGACATGTCAGAAGGGAGAACTGTCTCTGCCTTACAGACAGACCAGATAATCTGGAAGAGTGCACTAGCAAGAGCAGTATGAAGATTAGCAAATACAAGGTCTTGCATGTGCAAAGAAATAAACAAATATTCCAGTACAAGCTAGGATGTGGGTGGCTTGGACACAGCCTTACTGAAAATAACATGGGGATTCTGATAAACAAGCAGTATTGGTTCCTGGGCTGCATCCATGGAGGCATTATTAGCAGAGTTAGAGATATGATCATCCCACTCTACTTAGTGCTTATCAGGCCATACCTGAGTACTGTGTCCAGGTCTGGTCCCTACAATTAAAAAAAGATTCAGATGGACTGGACAGGCCCCAGATAAGGTCCACAAAGAAGATGAAAGGGCTGAAGAACCTGCTCTTTGAGGAGAGACTGAAGGACTTAGGTGTCTTCTCCTTTAAGAACAGAATACTGTGATGAGGTCCTTCCAGAGCCTCCAGAGAGAAGCAATAGCTCTGGAGGGACCTCATCACAGTCTTCCAATATTTAAAGGGCAACTACAAAGAGGATGGACAGCCTCTCTCTTTTCAGAAGGAGCCAAGTAGAGAAGACAAGACATAACAGGTACAAGTTGCACCCAGTTCATCTTGAAATAAGGAAGAAATTTTACAGTGAGAACAATCGTTCACTGGAATAATCTCCCCAGGATGTGGTAGAGTCCTTATCACTGGAGATTTTCAGGATGCAATTGAACAAGTGCTGCATGATCTCACCTAGTTTCTTTTTTCCACAAAAGCTTGGACCAGATAATCTTTGGAGGTCCCTTCCAACCTGGGTTGTCCTATGTTTCTGTGATTTTAATTTAGAGGCATTAAGAGAGGGCATGTTTCGTAATTACTCAATGTATGAGTTTTTAAGGCAACTATGGAGTTAGATTTGGCCCACATTGGGAAAAGATATGAATGGACAGAGTTCTGTGTCACTGCTTTATCCCCAAATGTGGCCAAGTATTTTGTAACCATCATTCCTGTCCCCTGTGCAGACAATGTATTCACTTCTAGTGGACGTTTTTCCTGATACCAGTTTCTGACAGCACAAGTCTACTCAAGCTGGAAATTGCTAATTAGAGCAGAAGTGCAGGACAAGTACAGCCTGTGTGTGTGTATGTGGAGCCACTTTTGCAAGCCAACACGCAACCACAGCCCCCAGACCTGTGGGGCAATACCAAGGGTGACAGCCGCAGGCTGAGGTATTCCTTGTCTCCAGACACCATGTCCTCTGGGGGAGGTGCAGCAGTGGGAAAAGTGGTTCATACCACTCCGCTGCACTTCATGGTCTGGTGAAGTGATCAGTCTCCTCCTCACTGGATGGCAGGCAGGGTGTGAAATGCAGCCCTCTGCTCTGCTGTACCCAGTGTTCTGGGATGGGGACTTTTGGCAGAGGAAGGGGAGGAACAGAGCAGAGGGAAACTGTGACCTCTCTAACTGCCTCTACAGGATCTGGCAGAACAGAGGGCCTGGCATTTTGTGGCAGTGCCATTCCCTCTGTGCCATCAAAACTGAGCTCTGTCATCACTTCTGCTGCCTCCCTCGCCTCTCTTCTAAAGAAAAGGTCTGCTTTCTGAAATTTCTGGAGCAAAATGTTCTCTAAAAGCTGCCTTTTGCTGATCTCCCCACTGAAAATACAAAACTTTGCAGCATTTGGGAACATGCGTGAAGGAGGAAAGCTCTGTGGTGGATTAAAGCCATTTTTGGCAAAAGATAAAAGACAGCCACTCTCTTGCACACACAGAAGAGCAGGAAGAAAAGCTCTCAGGGGCACAACCAATTACAGCTCATATCTCGTCTAGGCTGTAGGAGACGGTCACTGGCACGGACCCTGCAGGAGTGCTAACCCAAAAGGGATTACAAAAAGAAATCCTCATGTGGCATATACCTTGTACACCAATATAGCCCACAGCAATTTGTAGAACAGGAGGAAGAAGACTAAAATATGATGATGTGCAAGTACGACGAATATTTTTCTCTTAATTGAATTTCCTCTGGCCTTCTGTATTGAACTGACTGAAACAAAGGCTCTGCTGTTTCATACTGTTCATAAAAAGTTCAAGATTTTCGCTAATTTGACTCAGTCCCAACTGGGACAGAAGTAATCTTTATACATGGCTTTATGTATAATGCAGATGCAAAAAGGAAATCCTAAAAACATTTAATTTGGAAAACTGAACATCCAACATGAAACACAGACCTGTTTATGGTGTACGGTCTTGTCGATTCTACTGCTGCTAGAAGTGACTGTAAAATCAGTCAGAGTATGGATAGCAAATTCAGTGAGAAATCCCACTGGAACTAACCTGGAAAAGTCACCAGGCTTTCCTTGACAGAAATGACAATGCGCATTTTGCTAGTGACAAGGGGAAAGACAGTTTGAGTGCAAATATTTGCAGCTAGCTCAGACTTAAATATTTGTTCTGTTATCAGATGATCAGTGCTGGGTTGGCATGACAGCCATGTAAATCCAGACTAACGTGAACAATAGAGACCTGTGCTGTGGTCATGTAGGAAAACACTGTGTTGACTTGATTTGGTTATACAAAACATTGGGACAAGAAGTGGGATCTTTTTTTTTTCTGCAGGAATACGTGCATTCAATGTTGGAGAAGGATTGAAAACAAGCTGGGCTGAAAAGCAGTGACTTGAGAGTTATCCTCATCCAGCACACTTTTTGGGTTTGTTAGGAGCTGAATCGTGACTGTAAAAGCTGTGTCCCTTAGGCTCCTGTCAGACTCCAAAGCATCCTCTGGCAACAAAAGAGCAAAAGGACAACAAATACTTACTAGATCCATGTGGGTAGCCTTTTGCAGGGATGCTGGTCTCAGCATCTCCCCTGTGGTGCCCTTACTGGGAGGCAGCAGCATGGGCTCTGGACTGACAGCACCTCTTGGTGGTGTCAGCAGGGGCGTATGAGGAGTTGGGGATGTGACCTGGGTAGGGTTTTGCTTAGACCAGATCTGTCACCAACAAGGACATCCAAACAGCTCCAGCCACAAACAGACTTCAGAGAAAGGCGCGTGGCAGATGTGTCCTCAGCCCATGGTATGGAAATAGTTTTCTTCTGCGTTATGGCTTACTCTTTCTGCTAAGGACTGGTAAGAGCTCCAAGCGAGCCAAAATCCCAGTCTGCTCACAAATGTTTCAGAAGAAGGAGACTAGGAGTAGCCAGTGATTTGTCATGACTTAACTAATGTGAGACATACCAGGGTTTGCAAGGTGGAGATGAATCGGCCTGTCAAAACAACATAAAAATAATTGAAATCTTCTAGATAAGTGTTACCATCAATTACTCCACTTTCAGGCCGAAGTCTGAGGGTGGATACAGTATTTCAGCCACTTCTTTGAATGCTTGCACCAGAGAAGTTGCAAAGACTGTGCAAGTTATACGAACTTGTTAGGTTATTATACCATAGTCCCTAAGTTACTGTGCAACTGCTCATAAAGCTGGTTGTAAAGGATGCTCTTTGATTGTCTCTAGGGCCTCTGTGGCTGCAATGCATCAGGCTTGAGATCAGACCTTCTGGTTCTGAGCAGGGACTGAAGGTTTTTGCAGTTATAGAGGAAGAGGCAGATGATAGATTATTTAGCAGCCTGGTTTCTGGTGAGCAGGCCTTTCTAAAGGCTGAGGATATGTACCTGAACAGATGTTTCAAAAGCAGCCTGAGCTGTGCAATGCCTGATAGGTCCTCTTACCTGCTTCACCCCTGCTCTTCAGGGAATGACCAATTCAACCAGCCTGAATAGGGATGCCAGGGCTCTGTCAGTGGCTTCAGACATGTCTCCATCCCAAGGAAGAGCTTGCAAACCCCTATTCATTCAAATTTTCACTAATGATTATTGACAATTAGCATACACACGCTTCAAACTCTGCTGGACATGGCACCTCTGTGCACCACATTTCATCTGATCACCACAGAGCGTGGCAAAAGTTGTGGAATTCAGAGACATCACTGGAAAAAATAATTGGCTGAGGAGTATAGAGAAGAAGAATCGAGGAGATGGTGTCAGTATTGCCTTTTCTTTTTTTCCCCCTAGTTTTTCTAAATATTGTGGGGTACATTGTGGAAAAAAATTAGCCATCTGACTAACAGATATTAGTAAAGTGGAGACTGTGTTAAAAATAAAGTGCCAGGTTGTCCTCTGCAGAAAGTTAATAAAAAGAAGGAAGTGAAAGTCTGCTCATTATTTTTAATGACTTTGCTTTCCAGCAGAGTGCCTGTATCTCCCTGCCTTTACATTCTGCCTTGTTTCAGTTCATTATGGCACATTCAATGGCTCCGGAGAATGATGGCTTTGTTCTAAAGCACTGAATTTATCAAGAGGCCTCTGGCCCAGCCTGACCAGGCTGTTAATCATAGCTCTGCTGCCAGGAAGAGGATGCTGCGAAAAGCCTGGTGCACGGCAAGTCCAGCCTGGATGGTTGGGAGTTCTTTGGCAGGGAGAGACATGCTGGGTGCTAGCGCTGCTGAACGCCATGTGCAAAACTGTCATCAGAGTCGATTAAGCTGTGCTTGGTGACTGCCTGAATGTTTTCTATGTGCACGTTTCTACATTTGTCTCTCTTACAGGCTTCACCTGACATGAACATCTCATTCCCTGTCAACGGATATTTGCTTTATTAACTTTAAAATATAGCACACACTTTGCAGTTCAGAAGATGAAGATTCATGAGTGTGCAATTCAGATCATAGTACCAAGCAGAGCACCCAGAGTATCCAGATAAATCTGCAAACTCCTTGCAGGGAGCCAACAGCAAGAAGAAAAGCTAAAAACAGAAGCTGCATTTCCAGTTTTGAGAATGAATACAATTCTCAGCAGCCTTGCTTGGAAAATTCCATGCTGTGATTCTCTTAATCTGAAATTCTTTTGCTGTGTTTTAACTATTTTCATAACTCAAGGCCCATAATGCATCCAGGGTTTTTTAGCACTACAGTTAGAGTGGCTTCTTTGGAAACAATGTGCATTTTCTAGGACTTGGTGGAACATTCTAAAACGGGTCCACAGCCACACCTCAGGGTCTTCCCAGCATTTTTTCCTACAGCTCCTCTCAAACTTATTGGCCAGCAGATTTTGTTGTCATGCTCTGCCTCTTCTTCTTGCTTATTAAAGGTTATGGCCCTGCAGGAAAACCTGCATCACGAGTCTCATATGTAACATGAGTCCAGAAGTCCTAGATGCCATGGAGAAGCCACTGGGCAGCAGCAGGGTATGCAGAGAGTCCTTGCACAGATGTGCTAATTGCTGGAGTGACTCCCTGGCTTTTTCTACATCTTTTCTGTTGCTGTTGTTTCTGGTCTCAGCTGCCACTCCTGGAGGGATGGAGGCTTGTGGGAAACTGCATTCAGGCAATTCATAACACCAAGGGCTTTCTGGTGTAGATGACACGCTGTTGGGACAACGGCCCTCAAGATCAGCCTGGACAACAGGAGGAGGATCTGTTTTTCCTGGAGCTGGGGCAAGGGTTGGCTGGATGGCAAGGGGGCTAGTGCTGATCCTTTAAATTCTGGTCACAGCAGGTTGGTCGATATTTTGAATTTGCTTACCTCTTAATGCTGAGTAATGCAAAAACTCATTTATATTGCAAATGACATTTTTTACCTGTCTTAATCCAGGAAATGAAAACTGCAACCAGAAATGTAGTCCTTTTCTGGCATATTGGTGTTTAGAAAAAAAAAAGACTCCACCATGATTCTTCCCAGCTCCCTGAGGAGTGGAATGATAGCTTCAGCCAGGGAAGAAAATGATCCCATTCTTGCATGCAAATTCAGCAAGGAGTCACACAGAGATTTCTGGGGGGTGGGATATGGTGTTTGTTTATTTTCCAGCTCTATGAGACCCCAAACTTGGCTGTACCCTGACAAGATGCTACAAAACACTCTTCTGTCTTCTAGCATTAAGTTAATGAGAGAAATGTTTGACAGATACCTATTGACAAGTTAAATAGACAGAACCATAGAATCACTAGGTTGGAAAAGACCCATAGGATCATCGAGTCCAGTGATTGCTACCAGTCACTAAACCATGCCCCTCAGCACCTCACCCACTCATCTTTAAACACCTTCAGGGATGGTGACTCAACCACCTCCCTGGGTAGCCTGTTCTGATGCCCAGTGACGCTTTCTGTGAAAAATGTTTTTCCTGATGTGCAGTCTGAACCTCCCCTGGCAGAACTTGAGGCCATTTGCTCTTGTCCTATCCCCTGACACTTGGGAGAAGGGGCCAGTTTCCCCCTCTCTACAACCTCCTTTCAGGTAGTTGTAGAGAGCAATAAGATCTCCCCTCAGCCTCCAATTCTCTAGGCTAAACAATCCCAGTTCCCTCAGCCGGTTTCACTGGATTGCAGAAAATACAAAAGGAAGGAAATCAAAAAGTTCAGGCAGATCATTTAAGGGTCCTCATCCTGGAAGAGAGGGATTTACTGGTTTCATTTCCCCAAGGCTAATCCTGCTCTAATTGACTTATTCCTGGAGTTTGAAGGAAAACAATCCATGACAGCACAGCCAGTGAAGGCATGATTGCAGCTGATGGCAGGTGCCACAAGGGGACCCAATAGGTTGCAGCACGTGAAATGACATGGGATGGCACTGGTCACGTGTGGATCTTGGTGATGCAAGAGCCCTAGATGGGCACATTGGTGACCATTACGTTATGGACAGGGAGCATTGAGAACAAGTTCATGATTCATTTTGACTCAGCTGTTTCAAATACATGTTCTTCCGTGAGAAAAACGCCAACCTTTTTCCAAACACAGAGCAGACAACCAGGGATCACATGTTTTAAAAAAAGACAACATAGTAACTGTAGCTTGTTTATGAACTACAAAATACAAACTACATATTTACAAACCAAACTCAGGACAACAAAATCTTAGTTTTTTGAGAGGCGATGCAATGCACATGGTATGACAGAGCTTTAAGGACAGACACTTCAAAATACAGAAGGTCTGGAAGCCAAGCAAAGGCTGAAGAGATTTGCATTTTTCAGCATTGGGAAAATCTGTTGAGTTTCCCATTAACATGGGAAAATTGTTTTGAATCCCTTGTTTGCATAATTAAAATGCAGAGCTAGAAAGGAATTCAAATTTGGGCTAAATTACACTGAGGAAACTACATTCGGTTTTGATCATTTTGCTTGACAAGGACTTTTTGGTATTAGAAATGCACTGAAGATATACTACTATTAAAAAAGAACTATTATGGAATGCCTGAGGGATACAATTAATTAACCAGATAAACTTTCACATAAGCAGACATAAATACATGCTAAATTACAATAAAATTCCTGCGGAATTACATATTTCTTCCATAACAGGCCAAATGATCTCATATCGTGAACGTTATTATTGTGACTACCACGGTTCTCCAGAGAAGTTCAGAAGACACAGTGAGCTTCAGGTATAGTTAGATAGCACAAGTGTGAGTTAAATTAAACAAACCAAACACAGGAGAGGAAAACAGTACAGGGGCAAATAGTACAACTATGTAGAAAAATATCTTCTGCCTCTTCATACAAACTTTATTCTAAGCCATACTTTCCTGCCTAAAATCAGTGGAAATGCCTTTCTCCAGAATGACTTATAGGGAATTAGCAAGTGTTGAAACAGGTGACTACATGAACACCCCATCAGATATGTGGTTTGGCAAGGAAGGTGTAAAATTCTGGTATCTTATTTTGGACCAGGTTTTCTGAGGTTTTGGGCCAGGTTTTTCAATCAAAGATTTTGTTTGAGTGCTTCTAAGGGAAAACTGGTAAAAAAGAATAGTCTAAGATTATCAGACCAGAAGTATTTTACATTGTTTGAGCATGTGTATATGCAGGTAATAAGCATGGCTGAGTAAAGAAAAAGCTCATTGGACAACAAGCAACCAAGTCACATCACTCAAGTTTGCAGATTCACCCGGCATACAGCCACAGGGAGATAAAAAAATAGAAATACTCCTCTCTGAATACAGCACGTTGCAGACAGGAAAACGAGATGTCATCTAGCTGAGTGCAGGGACTAATTTCACTCCACCGGTTCAAGTTGAGAACACTTCTGCCAGCTCTTTGTGTCTGTTTGGCAACTGGGTTGAGAGTTCAATCTGGAGTTTATCAGGGAGAGCAAGCAATTCTGAAACCTGCTCCAGAACCATGTTTTCTTGTTGTACAGAAAAAGAAACACATCTGCACATTTTAGTAAAACACTCTGAAGACAGAAAATTTCAGAAATTCTAAAAATCCTTTAATACTTTAGCTTTACTACAGACTTTTTCATGTGGAAGAACCAGCTGTTGTACCGCATAGTAAAATAAAATAATAAAAAAAACCCAACACTGGTGGTAAAGGCAAGGAAAAAGCTCTCAGAGAAATTGACGCATTTCTCACTTATTAGGACATTTCCTTGATTCTAAGCGTAATTTACTCTGCTTCAGCCACATGGTTTCAGCACATTTCCTTTGCGACTTCTGTAATTCTTTCTGGCAGAGATCCGAGGTAATACAGTGTAGTCTCATCTGGGAACAGTATCCTAGGAAAGCAAAAATATCCCAAAGCTGTAAAGAAAATAAAAATTAGAAGTTAGCATAGAAAGGTTTGAATGAAAAAAAGCTGACTAGATCAGAGATAAGTGAATCCCCTAACCTGGTAACTTGGGCAATGTGGATGATGAGGATGGTGTCAGCCCATCCTGCATGCCAGCAGGCCTGGGAGAAATGTCCTTCCTCCAACCTCTGGGACTCATCAAGCCCCATTCCTGGTGGGTTCATGTTTCATGGCTGACTGACTTTTAAACTCAATTATATTAGGCATGAGGCATGAACTCTCTCCTCAGTGAATCCACCCAAGAGAGAAAGACTGTGACTGAGCCGTCAGTTATTTGGACATGAATAAGGCAAAGCCCTGAACTGTGCTTTATGCAGAGCAGGGCCCACTGAATGCTACAGGATCCTTTATTTCACCAGGAGAGGATTCCAGCACAAACAAAGCACATGATCTCTTGAGGTTCAGCAGGGTCTGAACACCAAACAAACACCACGATACCCCCCTACAGCATCCTGTGCAGGGCTGAGTGGGATCTCAAACCCCAGCAGGTGGACAGATCCATGCAGTGCAGTACTGATCCCTGCAAAGACATGAGCCAAGGTCTCGAAGCAGTGTGGCCACATCACCATAGCCTCCTTCCTAGCCTAATTAAAGAAATGGAGCCAATTAGGCGAGGCACAGTGCCATAGTGATTAGATGGTAGAGACACAGCCCTGACATCTAGACGTGCTAGCAGGATAACATAGCACTTGGCTCACATGTTCTCCAGATAAATCAGAGCCTTTATTCTCTGTAACTGTCAGCATGGCACTGCTTGCAAGCACTGCCTTCGAAGGAACTTGAATGCTGCATTGTGTTTGTTTTTCTTTAATATTACCCAGAACCCAACAGTCATCTCCCTGTTTTGCAGGCACAGTTCCTGAAATAAGATTAACTTTGTCTCCAGGGGTCACTTTCCAGCCAGCAAACCAAAAGCTGTGCAAGAGAACGAAAACAAGGCAAAGAGAGAAAAAAAATCAGGCTGTGTTGCAGACCTTCAATTCATGATATGAAAACCTTTCTTTATGGGGAAATCTGTAAACCCACAGATTAGGATTTTCATGTTCAAGCCCTCCATGTTCTTCTAACATGAGGAGTTGATGGTTTCCCAGCCATGTCCCAGAACATACAGATCATTGTGTGGATCCATTTCCCCATAGGGCTTACCCCACAGCCTTCTCTGTCCAGACCCACCCTGCAGCACAGCACCCCGACAGCAGCCCTGCTAGCTCGGCAGATGTCCTGACAATGACAGCACAGCTACAATTCATATGGATGGATCTGTCCTCTGATAGTTCTTTTTTGTGGCCTTCATTTACCATTCCATTCTCATCATCTAGGGCATTTCAAAAGGACAGACATATTTTCTTTCTCTAAATTGTTCTGGAGGGGCTCTAAGGATGTTAATATTTATGGGTCTGACTAGCTGGGAAATTACTTTTTCATATCAAGGCATAACCATTTTGAATACTCTGTTTCAAGGAAAAAGTGAATCCCAAGGTTCAAGCAGGGCTGAGAAAGAAAGAGAATATTTTATTAGCTATGATCTCTCTGATCAAAGCAATAGAAAAAGCATTTCTCTGTCTGCAGAGAAAACAATGAAGAATGCGGACTAGGCAGAAAAACTTATGCTCATTCACCAGTATGTGTGCCTGCACTTCTGAACCCCCTTCCCACCAAAAAAAATAACAGCGCAGCCTTTCAGTCTGCAAGCATATGCACACATCTGCATTTATCAGGTTATGAACATCTCTATTTTACTCCATTTCAGTCAGTAAATAAATGCAGATGGGCTGATGAAGCAAAATTACTTTATTCTGCTTTTCCTCTATGGAGAAGATGATGGAGCTGTTTTACTTAGAGGAGACAAGAGGGGGCACTCATGCTTTTTCCTACATGAGGGCTTTTGATTTGCAACTAAGTAGGAAACGTATTTGAGAATGTCCTTGTTGGAAAAGGTTACAGGAAAAATACCAAACTAACGTAATACCGTAAAGAAGCAGAAAACTTGTCAGAAAAGGAAAGAACAAAAATGGAGGTGCGTGGGTAATGTTCGAAGAAATCCTAGTGATCCATGCTGGGAGGCCTGACTCTGAAAATGTGCTTAGGTGGGAGGATGAGGTGTTGCAGAAGGTGGAAGCAAAGCTCCTGTGGGGGTGAAAGAAATGCTGGGTCTTATGTGTAGTCCACAGCAACGAGCTAAAGCTGGCCTCAGGCCCCTTGCAAGGTTTTAAATTTTCAGAGTAATAAAAAGTACTAAGGGCTGAGAGTAGCTGAAAGAGATACACCTTGAAGGGCAGTCCTCCTTTTACTAATGAAACAGTTTGGGCTGCCTACAGAAGGTCACTCAGGAAAGCTAAATAAATCAATCAGCTAAAGGTGTGAAGTCAATTTATATAAGTTATAGCATGTTAAAGCTCAGTGTGAATAGTTTCATTCAGGGCAAATAGCCTTAGATTACTAGAGCTTAATCTTCTAGATTACCAGAAACAAAATATGTTTTGATAGCAAAGTAAAACAATATGGAGGGAGAACTAACATCCAGTTAGTAAATTAGTCCTGCATCTATGGTCTGTCTTTGTTTTTAGCAGGAGAAAATCCCAAGCTACTCCAATAGAAAAATAAAGTCTATCATGCATTATAAATATTCCGTAACAGCCTTAGCTGCAAAAGGCTATAAGGAGCAGGAAGTGGGTTACAGCTGCTAAGTTCAGACCTCACATTGTTGGCTGTGCCATTGCGAGTTCCTTTTGCTTTCTGTGTTTCTCTCTGGGCACCCCAGCCAGAAATGAACCATATTCCTTCTGCAAACAGCAAAGTCAATTAACTATGATTAACCTTTAACTCAATTCAACTAAATTTTCAGATAATGATAATACCAGAAACATAACTGATTCTTTTATTAAAAACTACATTAATTTCCTCAGTTAAGTGAAACATCAGTCAGTCAGAAACTCTCCCTAGCTCAGTAAGATTCATCTCTCTTCTCTTAGCTTGCCATCAGGTTCTCCTCAACATTTTCTCTCTGTATCCGTAATATGAGTGATGCTTGTGTGTTTTTTGTAGGTTTCCCCCTTGGCCCTAGCACCATCCCAGGTTCTTCCAGAAGTTTAGTCTGCTGTAGAAACAAAGAACTGATGCTACAACTAAATAAGTGAAACAAAAATGAGAGAGTTGTCTGAGATCAGCATGAGCTTGTGGACACTAGTTTATGAGTGCATCTTCTTCACAACGAAACCTGAATCTTAAATACCTTCTGAAAATCATCAGCTCCCCACTAAAAATCATCAGTTCCCCACTAGAACTTTGAAGAAATGCTCATGGAAACTAAGATTGGGATTCTCTAGGGAAGTGAGTTTTGCTAGTCACTTCAGAGACCTTGCACCAAATCACTACCTGAGGATGAAATTAGGTTAGACAAGGAAATATTGTACAGTATAGATGCGAGAACATTATAAGTCTGATTTTTTTCAAATTAATGGCCATATGTGAATGGATTTTTTTATTGAAGTACTCTATCACTGACGATAAAGTCCTACTGCAGCCTCTTCCCTAGAGCACCCTACCCACAAATTTACTAACACCCTTAAGGGTCACATTTTCCCTTTGGAAAATATCAGGCTTGCTTTAGAAAATTTGTGACCTATTTTAAAAAGATAGGTTGGGAAGTGTAACTCTAAATTGAGTGTTACTTGGTTTCCATGACTCTTGGAAGAAAGTCCACAGGAATGTGGAAGTGGGATGAGGAACCTAATGAGAAAAAGAAAGCATTGCACTAACACTTAGGGCATTCACTTTAAAAAGAAAAAGAGGTGAACTCCTGTTTGGGTAGAAAACACAGGCTGACATTAGATTACAGAACACTAAGAATATAGCCTAAAAGGTCACAGAACCTCAAGCACTATGACCCTATCACCTGGTTTGGAGGCAATGTGTATTCTTTGTATAACACATCCACTGTGTAAGAGTGATTAGACACCCTGTATAAAACTAAGATATTACTAGCTATATGGATCATTAAGGAAACCATAAACAGTATATAAAATAAGAATCATGTGATGGTTCTGTATAGTCTTTTCCACAGTCTAAGGAGAAAACTGTTCTCTCCTTAATTCACCCTTTTCCTGCTATAAGTTCGTAGAAGTGTTACGCGATATATAGCATTTATGAAGTAGAGAACAACTAGGTAAAGGCCTATATGCTCCATTGTACTGCATAATTAATGATTAGGCTATTTATCCAACTTTTTTCCTCTAACAGTTTTGTACTATCTTTATATTCATTGTTCTAAACTCCCATTGCCCCAAAAGCAGAGTGAATGACAGCAGAAATATTGTTTACTCTGCTACAAGGAAATTTATTTAAAGTTTATTGGTGAATGACTTTTTTAGGCTTTTAAACAGTGAATTAGCCTAATCCAGGAGCCAACTAGCTTTCAAACTGTCTTCTTAGGGTCTAGGAAGAATTTATCAAAAAGGTTTATGGTCAACTCTGAGGCATTTGTCTCATCTGTAAAAAATTCTGAGAACAAGGCCACACTATACTAAGCAGTCAGGAGGCTCTTCCTGGAGAAAAGAAATTACATTTGCTGAAACATATCTAAGGATGAGATTAAGAAACCCAAACAGGACCAAACCAGAAGTCTCAAGTCCAAAATGACTTCCCTTATCCCTATAATTACCTGCAAGGTGTCAATAACATTAATACATATTTTATTTATTAATTTATTTTAGAACCGTTAGTTGCTGTTTAAATCAAAGAGGTTTTCAAAATGTTTATAACCTACAGAGAGACTCATCTAGGATTTATATATCTGATTCCAGGCAACTTGCTTTCCAAGACCCTATCTTCAACACTTGTGAAGATTCTACTTTAACATTTTCACTCAATCACAGCCTTTCTGGTCTTCAAGGTATCATCCATTGCTCTTCCAACCTCGTAACACTGGAGCTGGGTTCTCAGTGTCACTAACCATCTGGTTTGCCCAGTGTCTGCTTGAAAACTACCAGAAAACACAGATACAGGACAATATTCCCCAGCCTTCCTTGGGAGCTGGTGACTTAATGCAGTCATGCTCATCCTCTTGTAGCTCCCTGCCTCTGGCTACCTGTCTCTCCCTGTACCTTTTCCCTCTTCCTGCCAACTCAATCCCTTTTCTTCAAGAGTAAGACAAGGAGGTTTGCAGAACATCATGAAGGTGCCCAAGGGTGGTAGGCCCTGCAACCAGGAGTCCTCAGACTTGATTTCAGCTGCAGCAACAAGCAGAACCACAGCAATTTGCAGGAGAAAGGAGATCAAGACTGTTCAGCAGGGAGGTGACACAAAGAGCTATTTTAAATCCTTTATAGGATAGCTAAAATGACTATTTGGGAAAGGAGACACCATTTTCCCTAGGAAACGTTTCATGCTAAATCCCAAAAAAATCACAGGCAACCACTTGGGGAAGGACCATGGAAAGTCTGGCAAGGTACTGCGAGTGACCTGCTTTCAAGTAAAGATTAGCATTACTCAATTCCTTCCAGAATCAGGCTATGTAACAGTCTCCTTAGCGCTTACGTTTACTTCCACACATTTTTGTGCTGTCCTACAAATTAGACACATTTTAAGAAACTGAAAGATAGGAAATAAGAAAGAAACAATTAAACCCCTGAGAAAAAGACAAATGCCTTCAATAAAGACAAATTTATGCATGTATTTGTCCATAAACAACAGAAGCAAATTCTTAATACTGCACTTAATGTGGGAAAATTGGGAAAGCGGACTGAGAAGGTGAGGGCAAAATGTTCAATCTCCTTAAGCAGCAGCTGAAACAGGCTCTAAATTAATCAGGATTCTTAGAAACTCTAATAAGAACAGACTGATGAAAACCAGCTGCACCTCATCCCTATAAAAACCTTCAAAAAGAAGGGAATTAAGTGATAATGTTGGTGGAAGGCCATATCATAACAAGATGGTCTCCTGCTGCTACAAAATACCAGAGCAAAACCGAATACTTTTTCAAGAGGAGATAATTATGATGAGTCTCAGTCCTATTTTCAGTTCCTGGACCTGATTTGTGCTCTACAGTGTGGTACTATAGCTCTCTATAGTTTGGGAAGACTTTAAATTGTACTGAGCACTGAGGGTAAGAGCATCCAGTTACAGATGTTTATGAAACGTGGTATTCAAAACATCTCTTCTGCCTGCACCATAGATATTTGCTTGAGAAGAAGTATGTGTATCCAAAGTAAGGCTTTATAAAGCATAAGAATGAAGAGAGAAAGAAGAAATATTTGCTCACCATTAAGTGTTGAAGGTCTTCAGTACCTTAGACTCAATAAAGTTAACTTACAGCTCAGTATCAGTGAAGGAGAAAGTATCCCGCAGAGAGGCAGGATATAATTTGACGTCTCTCAGGAAACAAGTTATCTGCACAAAGCATCTTTTATAGAATAGTGAGAGAGGATAGCAACCACTTTTAGTAATATTTCAGCAAAAAATAATGTATTAGATTGGTGAGATGAAGCAATGAGGTGATACTGTACAAAACCAGCAGTTCATGGAAAGAAGGAAAAATTACTTTTCCCATGATTCTTCCAAAAATGTACATTGAATTTTTTTGACAGAAGAACAGCTGGCTCTCAGTAACTGCCCTTGCTCTGTGTGGTGCTACTTCTGAGTGTCCCCCATGACAGACGGATGTCCAGCCCACAAAGGAGATGCAGCCTCCAAACATGTAGTTCCTGGCCTCCATGGGTTTGCAGTAGCTTTTCCTTAGAACTCTACAGGATTTGAACAAAACTGATGGCCAGCAAATGCAAAATCTTCCTTACTGAAAAGACACTTATAACATCAGCTCTACAGATATAAGCACCTGAATACTGAGGTCTGTGTTTTGCCTCGAAAAGGACTTTTTGTGATTGCGTGAAAATATCTTTGTGGGGGACTTTTAATCTCATTTTTCCTGGAACTAATTTCTTAATTTTTGTTGTCGCCAGTTTCTGTGGTTTTAAGATGGTCTTAATGCTCATAGTTACACTGGAGACTCTGTGAATGAAGATTTCAGGACTCGCATGTGGAAATGTATTATTGCATCAGAGTTGTTGCTTCTCCTGTAACCCAAGTCATCATGAAAGGAAATAAATCCTGGGTAAGAGACATTACGTACAAACTATAGGCACTCATTTAAACATTCCTAGAGAAGCTCAGTTATTTCTCTCTGAGCTGATTGCATGACAAAGGTCAATCTCACAATCTGTTATCTGCACAACAAATGGAGGCTCTAAACCTCTGTAATTTTTTTGCTTGCATCAACAATGTAGAGAGGCAAACAGAAGTACAAACACTACAGAGAGGCCATCAAGCACATACTCACCCCCATGGGGAACTGCTGTAACTGCTTCAGCGTGAAGTCTTTTCTTCCTCTGCTCCCTGCCTTTCTAAATATTGAACCCTAAAAAAAATGCTTGATAATGCAACTGTATTTAGCACTGACGAACGGTTCTGAGGATTCTGTAAGAGTCATAAACATGTTTGTTTTAATTGAGGTAGGGTGGGGTTTGTAGTGTGATAGAACGATGAAAACAGCCCCGATTAACAACTCTCACCTCCTGCTCTGACAGCCTCTTTCTCAAAGCACCAATATTATCCACTTAGAACATGGATTTATGCCAACATTTAAAGCATTTCTTCTTTCAGCACACCAGATGGTACTAAAAATTCAAAATATTTCCTACAACAGCTGTATCTCTGACAACAAAATTAATACAAGCTGAAATACCACTGTTGTGTGTAGGTCATAATGACCAGTCTCCAGAGTTTCATGTCTAATGTAACAAGGCATTTTATAGTTAAAAAAAATAGATCTGATCAACTCAGTATTGCGTCAATCATGTGACTCTGTCTGGGTTTTCAAAACCAGATGCAAAATTTAGTGCCTTTATAGTTTAACAGCTGGTCTGATAAGAATGTAAAATACACCTTTCCCTAGAGCTATAATAAATGTGTTAACACTTTCTTACAACCAGCCCTTTCCTACAACTCATCATTTTCTTGCCCCAAGCTCCATCTTTATGTATTTGATGACATAAATCTTTTAAGCAGGTTTTGACCAGAAGCTAACTTCCCTTAGTCTCTGATATCTGGACAATAATATGTGGGGTTTTTTTTCTTTAGTGGTTAAAGAGGAGGAGGGAGGAGGGGGAATAATTTCATTTCAGACAAAACAAAAAATGCAAATGATGGTGCTTGCAATTTCCATCTCCTTAACACAAATGCATACAGTAGGGTATTTTTAATGATCTATTTGTTAGATTCTTAGCTAAGTCATTAGATATAAGGCATGTAGCTCTCAAAGTTTTAGCATTTTAAAAACTGTGGTAGCTTTGGAACGCCCTGAACAATGAGCAACAAGAGCAGGAAACACGAAAGAAAACCTCAAGCCAAATAATTTGCCCATCAAAAGGGTATAATATTCAAGCACTGTAACAAACACAATTCTGTTATCTGCATATATCTCTACATGTACGAGAACATTCTTGATGCTAACAAGTTAACATCTGATAAAAATTCAATTACTTAACAGTGGTGTGAACCAAGAAATGACTGAGCATTTTTTTGTAGAGCGGGAGGATGGTCTGGTGTTATTGATGCTGGACTTATCCTCAGAGTGACAATGTTTTGTCCCTTCCCTGTCACAGACATGTGAGACACTGAGCCACATTGACAGGGATCTTTACAGCAATTGTCTAAGGTCTGAGGCAGATGGGGATCAGAGAGCAAAACTTCAGGACTTTAGTTCTGGTCACCCTTCTTCCAGTCAGGCCTTGCCTGTGCTAGCTGAACGTCACCTTCCCCACCTCTGTGTGTCTGTCTTTGCTCTCTGCCAAGTGCCAATCTCTGCTTTGCTGCCAGCACCTTCCCTGCTTGTCATTCCTGTCATCTTCCTACAGTGCAATTCTCACCATCATCTGAAGGGTACCCTTTCTTCTGGGACTCTATTCCTCATTCAGTGTAAGTGCGGTCTTGCACAAGGCATCTGGCACTGAAATGATGCAATCGGCATGGTGCTGTCCTGCTGAACATGGAGGTGATGAGCGAATGGTAGATACAGTAATAGAGCTATTTTTAACTATCTTCCTTTTGCACAGCTGCAATGCTGTCATATTAGTTAAGCATATTTGATTTGACAATTAACACTGAGGAAACAAGGAATGAAATTCCAAGATTTTTACAGTATTGACACAAGTTGTTAACATTTAATAAAATACTACCAAAATAATTTTGTAATGTGCTTTAAAGTTTTTTAGTCCCTGCTCTCAGCTGCATTAAAGCCACAGGTCTGAAGTGGAATGAAGGACTATAAATTAGATGGAGGTGGAGAAGTAAGACAGCTCACATCACTCAGAGCTCCCTGCAGGTACCTCAGTCTACATGCTGCCCTGTGACCTTGCAGGAACAAGACTGCAATAGGAAGGTGTGACATGGCTGCACTCAATGACTTATGAATGTTTCTCATTGCAACCATGTAAAGATGGAATTGATGCTAGATTTGATTTTGTTTTACTCATTATGAGTGCTCCCATTTACAATTTTTATGTAATATATTCTTACGTTAAGTGTGGCTAGTTCTAAATTATATTGTTAGTGTTCCTCTTCAAAACAAATATGCTGTCCAAACTGATGATCAGAGAGGTGTCAGGCAAATATATGTGACCTCAGTAGATGTG
Source organism: Piaya cayana (assembly GCA_013389865.1). Classification (NCBI taxonomy): domain Eukaryota; kingdom Metazoa; phylum Chordata; class Aves; order Cuculiformes; family Coccyzidae; genus Piaya; species Piaya cayana. The sequence goes on from WAAB01024178.1 coordinate 166,677, forward strand.
AACAGTTCATTTTACTCTAGATAAATCTCTAGATTGTTTTATATGGAAATCTAAATTATTTATCTAGAAATGTAATTTTATCTAGAGGGCTCTAAATATCACAAGAGTGATGGCTTTCTGCCTCTTCTCAAATACAGGGTATCCCTGTGCACAGCTGAATTTCAAGATGAAAAATATGGATGACTTCTATGCCTTGGTGATCACCTGAGCAGGATCAGGAGAAGAATACGCTCCTCTGTTTTACACTGCAGACTGAGGTGATCTTGGAGGCTTAGAGTCATCCTTGTTTTCCTTCCCTGTCTCATTCTTCCAGAGCCGCGCAGCCCACTGACTGGTAGCCAGAAAGAGCTGACCCACTGCGAAAGTCAAGACCACTTTTAATTCTGGTGGAGTAGTTTTAAAGATAAATTCAGGGAAAAAAAAATCTCTAAAGGACCAAGTGATTCTCCTTTAATTTTTGAGGGGAAGAAATAAACAATCTCTGAGCAATGGGTTTTGAGCACTATTGTGTTATTTTGCATTTGGCCAAGATTTACAGTTGTTTATTTCCATTTGCAAAAGCCCAGTTCACTCTCACACAAATCCCTGTTAATGACACACATCTGTAACTCACTAGAATATAAAGGGATGGCCACACCACTGGTTAAGTCCCACCATTTTTGCTTATTTAGAGCCAAACTCCTCAAGATCCTGATCCCGACTCTGCCTTCTGCTTTGGTGGTGCCTGCTAAGTAAGCAGGAGCCGAGCAACAGAAGAGGCCTAGCCCATGTGGACAACAAGCTCTGCTAAACTTCAGCCAGTAGTTATGGGCCAGAAATTTCCTCTGAAACCACTTTTCAGTTCCATCTATTTCATCCCAGTGCAGCGTCAAAGAGCTTAAAATGGGAAATGCCAGCACTTTGAGCTAACGCATTTTGCTTTGCAGAAGAATAAATGACAGCTGAGAGAGGTTAAACATTTTAAAGTTATGTTTTGATATCCTTCCTAGTAAGACTCCATTCCCAATTGTGTATGCACTTGGGCAAAACCAGAGTAAATCAGGTGACGTATTGGACCAAGGTTCTGGACTCACTATTTGATCACATTCTTGGAAGCTAAAACCTTCCTTAAAATGACTTCCTTCTTCTGCACTAGCTCTGATAGCCAAAATGAAGTGCTATGCATTTAAAAGATTCTTAGAAGACCATCTGCACTTCCCAAAATCTGTCCCTCTAAGTCCCTTTCCCAGCCACAGCATATACATAATCACTATGGCTAACTGATTATTCTGAGAGCGTGTGTGATTCCCAACCTGTCAGATTTTTGTGGTCTGAGATGCTGACATACATCTCCAAGCTGAAGACTTTGAGCTTTAGGTTAAAGCACATAAAGGAAAACAGGGTGACTTTAGTACACCTGTTCTCCATCCATCCATCCACCAAGAACCTTGTCTTTAAAGACTCGAGACAAATTCACTGTGGACTCCCAGGGGTAAAAGGCAATGAATTCAGTCACTCTGCAATATTTTATCTGCTGCTAATATACTGCAAGGTTGAAGGAAAGCTGACACCAGGAAAGATTACAGAAACATCCCGGGAAAGAGCTCAGGAAGCAGTGAACACCACCCATACACATTTAGTGCATTACTAGCTAAGCTCCGCACATTTAGTCACTTAGCCTTCATCAAAAAGATTTATGATGCCTGATAACAGAATGGTATTGCAAAGAGAGTGTGCTTCAGGAATGCTATCCTTGTGGTGGCATGCAATGACATCGCTGGAATAAATGATCTTGCTCCCTTACTGCAGTAAGCAGCGACAATCTTTCTGAGCAATCTGTTTACTGAAAGAGAACTGGGCTGCAGATCAGTGCACACCGCATCTGACGAGCAGTGTGGAGACTCCAAACCCCATCTCCTCCTTCTGTGAGGCGATTGAGTCCCCAGCTTCACTCAGTTATTTACTTTCCTGATTTGCCCTGAGGAGCTCATGACCTCTGTCATTCTGCTGTCCTTGGTGTCTTAAGGTCCAGTATTAACCTTGGGCTTTCCTTTACACTCCTCATGTGCTTTTGTGTTCCTCTTAGTCTAAAATCCATTTTGTGAAAACCAGAGAGCAACTTCATGTACTTAAGATGTCTTCACAGAACCACAGGAGCTACAGAGATGTAAACTGCAAACAGCATTGTGTCCACCTGTGTCTTTATGGCTTGCTGCTGACTGTTTGTTGCTAGCTTTTGTTTTAGTAATGAATGTATTCTTGCTTTTACTGTTCACCCCATCATGTTTTGTACCAACCCTGGCACTCACTGTCTCCAAAGCCAGGATTCATTTTCAGCAGTGGCAGAGCATGAAATATCTTTCTCTGTATAACCAGAACTATATCGACGATGTTCCAATTGTAGAAAACTACATGCCAGCTGGGATGGATGCAAGGTATGTGCACAGCCAGTTAAGAAGTACACAGGGGTAAAATGCCTTTCCAAAAGGGCTGAAGTGAGGTAGTTGCATTGCTAGGGTCATTTGGACAGGGTGAAAGACAAGAATATTATCCTGGCAACTGGCTGGAAAAAACAGCAGTATCACTGGCCATGTACCACTGTCCTCCTAGATGGGGAATCTGCCTGGGAAAGGTGCTTTCAAGACACAGCATATTTTAGTCAGAACAGCAGTTTACCTCAAGCAGTGCCTCACATTCCCTTGTAGCAGGTTAAGTTGTCATGACAGAAGTTCACACTCTCCAGAGCATTTTTTTTCCATATTCTTCTATTTGTTTCTCATTCTAGTGCACTACAGTTCACTCTTGTTTTAAGTACATTTTTGTCCTCAGCTCATATTTGCTGTGACAATGCCTAAAAGAATCTTTGAGCCTTGTTCCTCTGTACCGTACCACCTCTCAAGTCACCTTTAGTTCCCTGCAGAGACCTTGAGGTGTCCTTAGCCTTGATAAGGTGATTGCACAAGTGATGGATATTTGTAGGTCAGTTTGTGTGAGGATTTGGGAGGCAGAGTCTATTCTTATCTCTGTTGCTTTGTTTAGTGGGTCACCTTGAAGGAGTCCCTTCCCATTCTTTGCTTCAGTCTCCTCAAATTAAGAAGACATGCTTAATATCTCTTGATGAGAAGCAATTAGGTAAGCCATAACACAATTTCCCTTCCTAGTTATCTTGGCAGACAGCTTTCTGCCAAGAGAATGCTCAATCCGTGTGCTCTCATGCTTGCAGATACTCTGAGGTACTGTTTATTTTCTTTTCTCTTAGCCTGCCTCTTATATTTCTTGGGCAAAATTCTTGCGTCACTTACTCCTCATAAAAATAGGCTGCAATACCCTGTCCATCCTAAGTCTCATCTCACCTATCCTTGGTAATAAAAACACACTCTTTACCAAAAAAATTTAGCAGGAGAGTGTTACTTTATAGCATAGTTTCTAATAGATGATTGATATTTGAAGGTATATGAGATTTGAAGGAATTTGAATTAAATCATGACACCCAGGCTCTATGAAAGACTCTGTCACAACTCTACTTGACTGTAGACTACACGAGAGAAATAGATCTTGACAGAGAAACACCTAGTTGTACTGCACCTTTCTGGAATATGTTTTGGAAGAACCTTCTGCCAGGACAGTGCACAACACCTCCATGCTCTGGAGCATGAGTTCTGCTAGTGGTGAGTGCATGTTCGGAGTAACCTTACAGGGCCTTTTAAGAAGTCCATTGTGTTGGGGATATGCCATGTTGTGTTTTATAAGCTGCATAGTCAATATATCATGTACAATGGCAATGTGTCCGGGACTTCTGGAACTCTGGCAATTCTATTAGTATTATTTCTCTTTCTTCTCTTTGCATGGCCAGATATCTTTGACAGGCCAAAAGGTTCCTTCTTTCAATGAAGTTTCTTGGTAGAGGAGAGAAGTAGGCATGTCTGGGGAAAAATGCAGAGATATTTTGGTTGAAGATCAACACTAAGTCCAGTAATCCTCATCCCCCTTACCTACTCCTCCCCAACCTTCATGTGATTTTTTCCCCTGAAGTACATTGACACTCTCCTCCAGCCCTCTCCCTGGAGTTTTCTCATCTCATCTCCAGTTAATTTTCTGTTTTGTTGGCTTATGATGCACAAGAGAGAAGCTCTCCCTGTGAAGGCATGTACTTTTGTTCCTCCTTTTTGCCCAAAGCTGCCTCAATTTTTAAACCACTGCTCTATCACCTCTGCCCCTTTGTTCTCCTGCTTAGGGATTTTCCACTCCTCACCTTCCTGCTGATAAAGTTAATCAAACTAATTTTCCCACTCAGTCACCTCTCTTATCACAGCCACTCTTTGGCCAGAGCCCAATGGATATGGTTTATGAGCTCTGCTGTTTTTCCTGCAGCATTTTCTAGCCAGGGTGAGTGATGTGTCTTAGGGTCTGTGTCAGCTCCTGGCTGATTCACAATGCCTTGAGACAAATAACAAATACATTTTGAACCATTTGAGGAAATAACTGAAATTCATATATTCAAAGAATTTCATCATCAGGAAAAGATCCAGGATTTTTTTTTTTTTTTTCTTTGAAAATTTTTTTTTAGTTCCTAGCTACCCATGTGCAAGTGATGACTGTAATTTCAATTAGCCTTTTTGTCAACGATCATCAATGATCATAAAAAGCAGAAATCATTGCTTGGTTTGCTTTATTCTTGCTTGTGGTGCAGTGTAGATGTTCTGAAGAAGCAGAATGGCATGTGAAAATCAGCTGAAAATGGTCTCTGGTTCCTATGGCAGATATCTAATCTGATTTTCTTCCCAAGCTCCCCTTGGCAGTCAGTGGGAAGACCTGCAGCTCTTCAGTGCCCAGTGGCTTTGGGGAGCCAAGGCACTACCAGGTGCTTAAACCCATATGGACTCAGGGGTTTTCTGACCCAGTGAGTTAGGAAGATTTGTTATCACTCTTCCTATTGCTGTTACTGCTCTAGTACCGCTCGTATTTCTAACACCAAGGACAGTATGTAAGAGGACCAACAGCAGCATTTTCAGCAATCTGTCAGCTAATCAGGAGGTACTGCAAGCAGGTGAGTGGATCCTGATGNGGAAAAAAAAAACCCCAAAAAACAAGTTTTGTTCTACTACACTGGAAACACTTTTAAAAAACCTGCTAGATTTGGAAAACAGGTGCAAAGAATCTGACCTCACATGCCCCATCCCCATGCTTGCCCTTGGCCTCTTATATATGTGTCCCTTGCACCAGCTGATTTAACTCACTAAAATGGCAGAAAACTAGTCCCAGAAGGAGGAAAGGATAGTAAATGGTAATCTGAATTTTCGATGAGGCCATTTGGCTCAGCAGGACATCTGGCAGGTACCAGGGCTGGGGAAGGGGGTTGGAGGATGGTCGTGGTGAGGACAGAGGGTAGCGAAACCTGCCTTCACCCTGCACAGCAAACTGTGCAGTGGGGAGGCTGAACATGCAGCTGTTCTCCCAAGCAGCCTAACCGCTCTAACATCAAGCTCCTATACTCAGGGCAAAACCACATGAATCTGCTCTCTCCCTGGGAATTTGACCAAGTGTGAATGCCACGTTGGGGATTTCCTGTAGCCCAAAGACTTGATAATTAGTTTAATTAGGATATCAATTTATGATCTTTTTGCTAGTGAAAAGCTGGTTGATGTGATGTTAGCTTTTGATATGCAAAAATGCTTTTGAAACTCTACCTCACTCTGGGTGGCCCAGAAAGCACTATCATTTCCCTGTCAATAGATAATTCACTCATAATACACACATGTATTCCTACTTGATGAATGCTGATGGAAAATGCTGAATTACCTCTGAGGCTATGGATTCATATGAAGTTTTTTCCTATGACATTGGTGGTGTGATATGGTTTTCAGACTCCTCCCAACCCCAAACTGTCAGATCACTTCATGACGTCCTGACAGACCCACAAACATTTCATTCAGCTTAGGGAGGGTGGATGAAGACGGGGACAGCAACAAGGACAGGGGCAGGGAGAGGCAGGGAATATTCTCCTTACACTAGCACTTGTATGGGGCAAAACATAACATGAAACTAAAGCTTGAGTTTAAATACATGAGTCTGAATGATTAAACGAGTCTATGACATATAACCAGAGATACCTAATAAACAGGCATTGTGGTGGTAGAAAGATATATCTTATCTGCAATTTTACACTGATGGTAAATATGATAGCTAGCAAGATGAACTTCAGAGTTATGGAAGACACCAGCATAGCAAAAAAAGGGAAAGCTGCCCACGCTGAGGCACAATGTGGTATTGTCAGCATCCTTCTGTGTTTGAAAGGCTCTAGTATCTCCATAAATAGTATTTTACTAGTATGATAATTAGGACAGCAGTGTTTCAGAGGGATTTCCACTTATCTCATATCATTTTAAATAATGCTCAAACTATCTCTTCACCATTTGTTTCAGTATTTTCAGCTAATCTGACTTTGTTTAACCTGATTATCTGCAGAGCCAAAAAAATTTCCCACTCTCATTTCTTTTGGACTGACTTGCTTATAGGGCACATTTGTTTCCATTTCAATTATGACCCTGTGAAAATGCAAATATTTTCCAGGTTTTAAAAATCTGCTTTGGACAGCATGAGATTCTTAAATTAATGTTTGCTGGGTATGTACTTTTCATGTTATTGCACCAATAATCTAGACTACTGAGCCTGATTTCATCTCCCCTAATTTGCTCTGGAAAACTGCTGTTAGTGACTTCCCAGATCATTTGCCATTTTGTCAGGTGATCGGTTCATCTTCTTGTTCAAAACTCAGCGATAAGAAACTGTATCTGAATTCTCCCTCAGAAATATCTTTGGTCACATCAAAAATTCCCCGTTGCCTCTGACCCTGTGGTAGTACTAGTGTCAAGTGCCAGGTCAGCTTTGGTAGTAGGCAGGAACAGCATTATGAACTCCCTCAGAATTAAGGGCTTTCCAGGTGGTGAGTGGAGTCTTACACCATGCAAAGAAGGAGAGGACCAGATATCTAAGCTGGTGGGAGGAAGGAAATAAAAAAATGTTTTGTTCTGCACTCATGCAAAACAGGCATTTTAGACAGCTGAAGACATTTCTGCATCTCAGTCTCTATGATGGCCAGTTTAGACATGAAGCTGGTGCCAGCGAGGATATGAATGAATTGCAGTAGCTTCCTTAATCCTCCCTGTACGGCGACTTACGGGAAGGTGCAGTCTGGCCTTGCTCTTGATGGAGTGAGAGAGAAACTGGTCTAAATCAAAAGGCTCCCTTTCTACTCACTTATCTTCAGCTGTGAACCTCCAGTGTGAAAGGCGCAACAAAGTAGATCCCAAAGAAGACCTACAAAAAGGAAAAGTAGCAGTTCAAAAGCAATCCAGAGGCAGAGTTAACTTCAAAAGTGAACCCTGGAGTGAGAAACACTTCAAAGGGGAAAGCTTCCCTAAGGAGCTTGTTGCAAATTATCTTAAAGTAGGTCCTACCATCAGACAGATATAATTAATTTTATTCCTGTTGCTGCTGTCATGGAATCCTGTCCATTCAAAACACCCTGAACATTTCATGTCATACAGGAGCAGTTGTTGAAGGATACTCAGGGCTTTTGTGTAGTCAGCATCTTATAACTATGGGCAACAGGCTACTGGAAATACCTGCTCACCAAAGCTCGCCAAGGCTCAGAAAGGTCTCCCAGAGCAGGTCTGTCCAATATTATACAAATTAGGCTGATTTACTTCCTGTCTTTTCACAGCTGACTTGAACATTGTAAATGAAGTGTCTTACTGCAGCAAAAGACAGTATAATTTTTCCAGTCTCTCATGTATTTTCAGGCACTTTGTGTAGTCTGATTTGAACCCTCTAAAGCTACATATACACTTTTTTTCTATCTGCTTCATTGTCTTTAGGGATAAGCCAATCCATATTCTATGAGCTGCATGTGTTAATTAATTAATTGCACATATCACAGTCAGTGTAATTAAAGTAATAAGAACATGGTCTGATCCTCCCATTTTCCTTCTTTGTATTTTTTTTTAGACTTTTCTTCCTTCTCATTGTTTTGCTCCTTTCATCCTCCATATATCCCTTCACATGTGCTTGTTCTCACGACAGGGTAACTTACCCCAGATCTTGTGGCTGCAGCTGCACTCTCCCTTGGCCAGCATCCATGTTAGCTGCCTGGCCCTCTCACTAACACTAATGTTAATTTTAAAATGTCTGCTTCCTTTCAGAAATTCAAACTCTATATTCTCTGAAGAAACTACGATGGTAAGTAGGGTTGTGTTAGCAATGTAGGTTAAGCACAAACAGCAACTTCTAAGAAGAACTGAGGTGTATCAACGTTTTTAAATTTCAAATTTTCCACTGCCTGACTTCAACTTCCCTCAGTTCTCAGCACTCTGCTTCCTCAATACCCTCCCAAATCTCCAGAGATGAGTTAATTTTTTTCATTCTCTTGAGAGCTAATTAGCATTTATGGCTTAATTAAAATGAGTGCCTTTTGAAACTGCACCCTATCTGTTCAATAACTACCAAGGTATATTGTTCCATTATACTTGAAAAAAGAACCAATGCATATCATAATGGTGTTAGATAAAGCTCATATCATTTGGAGGCTCTTGTACAGACACCTAGAAAGCTGACTCATCTTTTCCTTCTATTTCCCATGAGACAGTGTCTCTTACTCATCATACATCTTTTCCAGTATCTCAACTTTAGAAAGCTTATTTGAATCTCCCTGGATAGCACCTACATTGTTACCCTAACTCAGGCAGAGTTAGTTCCTTATTCCTTATGTTGTGTTTCTTGCCCCCAAGGTCAGGCTAGGTTGTATATGTTTTGGAAAAGGAGAAAGGGATGAAATGAGTGAATATGTTTTTTAAATCCTTTACCAAACACCACTATTTAATGACCCAGCTTGAAATGTTTGTGGCATTTTTCTCCTTCTAGCAGATATGCTACGTGTCTAATTTCCATACTTTGTGTTGAACAAATCATCCCCTGGATTAGTAGAGGGATTAATCTTGTCTTTGAAGACAATGTAAACATCAAAGCATTTTTTATGTGCAAAAAAGATAACCTTCCCTAGACCTCTCAAGTGCACTGATTTTCTGGATTTCAGCAGTCTGTGCTGCTAGGCTTATGGAGAAACAGCTACTGAGTGTGCAGGGATCACTCAAGCGTGTGCAATAGCTATACCATGGGACACATCAGACCTGCTGTCCTCTGACCTGCCAGTGCCAGCAAGACAGCTTCCCTCAAATCAAAAAAGCTACTTGGCCTTGTCAGAGGATGTTAAAGTGTGTTCTGTGAACATCTTTATTTAAGATTTTTTAATATCAACACTGTTGTGGTTGAGATTTGTTTGAAATCTGTCTCTTAGCAACAACAGAGTTATTTACAGTAAATCACATCTGAATTGAGATGAAAGAACTTCACCTTACCTAAGAAAGTAAAATACATACAACTTGTGTTTACAAGGCAACCCATTGCAGACAAATGCCTTGGTGATAGCAGCTTATGGAACATCCATGTGCACTGCTGGCATTTGAAACGTGATTAAACAGAATGCAGTTTCTGATATCTGAGCTGCTTTTACTGTGGCATTTGCAAAAAGAAAAATACCTAATAAAACTAAACTTGGGATTTATAGCAGTTGACTATGTCAAAAACAGGAGCCAAACCATACTCTTTATTAAATCAAAGTTCAAGCTCTAAAATCATTAAAAAATAATTGTGTATTTCAGTAGGTATTTAGAATGCTGTGGACCAGCCTAACACAGTAGTGGAGCCTGAGGCTGCTATTCTGAGATAGAAAGAAAGTAAAACAAATTTATGCCCTTCTTTGCCACCTGTTAACTGCTGGGTTGTAGCTGTGCAGGTTGTAGCCCCTCATTCGTTTTACATGGATTAATTACATATTCATAGTGTCTGAGGTAAAAGCCAGTAGGAAACTGTAGCTGGGATGACAGCTCCTACCTCAGATAAGAGAGACCTGGGCACTAATGATTGTTCCAATTAGTACTTCTGCCTTTATTACAAAGTAATAAATCTGTGTGTCTCCTATGCTTCAGGCGAATGCTCTAAACCCTCAGATGATGGGTCTTATGTATCAGGGAAGAGGAGCAGTCTTCCATACTGGAAGACCAGTTCAGGGTGTTCTGAGTTGCCCAGGACTGAGGGAATGAGCATGATATACCTTAAGTAGGCATCAGTCTGACATAGGCAGCCACTTGGCTTCTCAATGTTGTCACACCTTCAGGCAGTTTCTTTACATGCAGCAGCAGAAAATTCATAGTCTCTGGGATTTGCCTGTAAAACTCAGAAAAAAACACACTTTGATGGCACCAAAGAAGGTGTTAGGGCACTTGGGGAAATCCTGTTTTTAGATTTAAAAGTGCCTAAACCGACAGTGAGGCGTTACTGGCTGGATGACATCTCACCATCAGGCAGTCTCTCCTTCCATGAGATTTCCCCCCAGCACAGTCAGTCTTCTAGAATGAGGAGACAATATTACCCTCCAAAGAATAACAGACCTTCTTTCCAAAATATTTAAGAATGTTTTCTAATCCTCAGAAATGAAAGCAGCAAATGTTTCTTGTTTCTCTCAGAAGTCTTAAGACTGCCATCTTTATCTTTATGCCTTTCCTCAGCAGTCAGCTGTCATTGTAGTTAATTATCCTGTCAGAGGCATCTGCAGTTTGGAGACTATTGCTTAAATATTTTCAGCTGCTTGCATCCTGTGATAGGATATTTTCATGAGTGCTGGGAAACAGGATGAAGTAGTAGAAGGATACAAAGATGGTCAGGTTTGGCAATGAACTTAAATAAGGCCATGATGTAACAAGTTTGATTCCATCAAATCAGAGACCATAGTGACCAGAAAAACACAAATGACCTTTAGAAATGTCAGAGAAAAACTTTATTTACCTTTGATGTGCACAAAATGTCCAGAATTTTAAAGTAGATTTTAAGTTTTTTCACTAAATACAGTTTGTTGTACTTGCATGTTGATGTATCATTGCAATGATGTATCTTTTGAACATAAACCATTCAGTGTGAGAGTTATGTTAGCCTCAGCTTTTATGCAGCTGTTGAGGAGGGAACATGCAAAGTGTGCATCCACTGCCCAGGGCTAAAGCACAGGGACATGCTTCTAGCTACCAACTACCCTCATGATGGGGCCACCTGAAAAAGAACTGGAAAGAAATAACCTTAGCTATAGAGAGGGTGGCAGGAACATGAGCCGAGCCTAGTGAGACCAGCACATGCTGTATCATTTCCAGGACTGACAGGAAAGACCTAGGAGGTATATCACCTCTGTAATTTAGTGATGTTCTAGGATTAAGAGGAATCCTAGACACACAATGCCTTCTGGGCCTCCCATCTGTGTGTGAGAGTATCTATTATGCTGGAACAGGCACATAAAACACAGGTTGACACATAGATTAACAGTGATTACCAAGTCTGGACCCTTGTCTGTCTCCAAATCTACAGCTTTCGTGTAGGATGGCATTGTCTCAAACACCTGCCAGAGGCGAACACACAGTAAATTTCTCATATGCAGTAGGGTATAAGTGTTAGATTATGTTCAACAAATAAACCAAAGAAAATCTGTTCCACCTCAGTCAGAGAGCAACAATTGTCTGGATTATTCCTGTCAACACCTGAGTAGAATTATTGCTTCTTATCAACAGCTAGTTAAAAAAACCTGCCAAGACAGTAAGAGAAGGAGGAGGAAAATCTTCCAGATCATAATTTGCTGTTGATGCCTGCCAGTCAACTTGCCTTACTTGGAAGTTATGCTATGAATGTTAGTAGGTATGAGCTATGTCACTTAATGCAGCTGTAAGTGTGACAGGTGTGAAGGTCAGCTCCTTGTAAAAGATTTCAAAAGGGATTTTAGTAGGGTCTCTGGAAATACACAGTAATTTATGTGTTATAACTAAGGAGTCTTAAATAAATTGATTAGCCAAGTACTAAAAAAAGACCATTTAACTCAGTAGAAAGTAAGGAGTGAGGTCTTCTTTATGAAAATAGCAGGCAGGCTGTTAAGACCCTCCTGGTCTAAACAAGCAAACAGTAAGCAAGTCCAGAGTCTGCTCAAGGTAACCAAATGTTTTAATGGAGGCAACATTATTATATTGCTGTTTGGAGAGATGGTTGAACCTGAAAAGGGAGATGTCAATGGTTACAGATAACGTATATCACTTAGCAGTCTGTGGTTTTAGTGCATCTCAAGCTGGTTTTGTACCCCAAAGGGGGAAAGGAATATGACCAGCTGCACTAGAGATGACTCAGAGGTGGCATCCCAGTGCACAGGGTGGAACCAATAGCCCAGCTCAAATGAATCTGAAACAATGTATGCAGCATGGTCAACAAGCAGGAGGGGATGGAAGCCATTTGCTATAAGCTCTTCAGTAGGAATAGGCAAGGAAGGAGAGGCAGTGGGGAGGCTCTGTATGTTAGGGAGGGATTCAGTTGCCTAGAGCTCAACTGTTGTGATGATATGGTCTTATGGGAAACAATCCTGAAGGGCAAAGGGGTCCAGGAAGGCTGGATATTCTCCAAGAAGGAAGTCTTGAAGGCACAGGAGCAGGCTGTCCCCAGTGTGCCATGAGACAGACCTGTGGGGAAGATGACTGGCCACGCTGAACATGGAGCTTTTGTGAGGACTCAGGAAAATAAAGAAGAGCTTACCACTTTTGGAAGAAGGGGCAGGCAATTCAAGAAGACTGCAGGGATCTCTTTAGGTCATGCAAAGAGAAAATTGAAAAGGCCAAAGCCCAACTAGAACTCAATCTGACTACTGTTGTATCAAAAAGGTTTTTACAAATATATTAACCACAAAAAGAGTGCCAAAGAGAATCTCCATCCTTTACAAGTGCCTGGGGGGAATATTGACACCAAGGATGAGGAAAAAGCTGGGGTGTTTAATGCCTTTTGTATCTAGCTGCATATCAGATTTCCGTAATGCTCTTTCATTGCAGTTAGGAGCTTAACAGGTCATATCAAAGACCTACATAGAATAAGAGGCAGCCAAACAGAAGCATTTGGGTTTGAAACAGGTTTGGTACATTTTAATTCATTTATAAGAGAAAGATCAATCCAAAAAAGAAGTGAACTTGTAAGACATAAGTTACACCTAGGAATACACCTGTATATTGCATAGTTTCTCCCCTAGTTTACAGGCAGAAGGAATAGAAATGTTAGTTTTTCCACTTTGTGACGTTTAATGTACAAAATAGCTAAGCTATTGTGCCTTTATAAACATAAATTCCTTTATGACACAGGTGAGGAGAAACCTAAATGTGGATCTGGTTTTAAAATGAAATTAAGGAAATGTTATACCTTCAAAGAATAAAATGCTTCTCTGTGTTATCTCCAGTTTTAATGGGGTACTATTTCCACTTACATCACATCATATGGGGAAAATACACAAATAAGTGACAGCTCAGTGTTAGAGCAACAATGTACAGATGGTTTAAAATTCTTCGCTAAAATCTCAGTCTGGATTTTTTTCTAGAAGTTATATATTGCAAAACGTCCCTAGATTTACACTGAGGTGTAATGTTCTGCCAGCAATTGCTTTAACAGCTCTCCAACACAAAAACCCAGGGCCTCACTTTATCTCTGGTTTGTAGTTTATTAACTCTGTAAATCTACACCATTCCTGTCCATCACTTATGTTTAAGACTAATTTCACAGCCTGCAACAACTACTGCATTCAGAATAGATATCTTTCATCTGAAAATAAGAGTAATACTCTAAAAAACCAGAAATTTCTTTTTTCTTCAGAGTGTTTTTTCTCCCTGTAGAATTATAAAGAAGTATGTTTGCAAAAAGCCCATATTGTCCATAGTCTGTTCATTTTTATATCAGCTAGTGTAATCTAAATATGAATAGCTGAAATACAATCTCTTCTGTTTTCATAGATCCTACTGTCTTACACAGCAAACCACCTAACTGCTAGCAAGGCTAAAATAACTGCTTTTTCCCCCCACAACTCCTTTGGCAGCTTGTAGCAACATGATGGAAAGAATTAATTGTCAATTAATCCTCACATCAGAATTAGAAAGCTCTTTCAAAGCTCCTTTCTGCGGTCACTGGTTCTGGAGCACATAGTGAAGGGCCTCTGGGGAGAGCACAGCAGCAGGCGTATTCACCCAGAAGGCTCCCAAAGTCTGTTTTATGACAAGAGTGCTTATATCCTGGCTGCCTTTACTGACATGAAGCTGCTGCCTAGACGCTCCAGCAATTATCTTGCTGCTCACCTGACAATGTTAGAAAGCAATGAAGCTGTAGGGAAGGTACGTGGCAGGAACACTGGCTTATTAATTTGGGGATCAACACACATCTTGCCTAAGAAATTCTCAGTTGAAAACAATATATTTATTACATTCGAAGAGTTTCTTCATTACCTGAAAATAACTCATAAACTAGAGGCTTGTTGCCTGGCATTAGAAGCAACATCTCCATGTAACACATTTGCAGCAGCTCACAGTTACATTCACTAATTAGCTATTTTATAATTGCTTTGGATAAAGTAATTTTACCCTCTTGAAATGTGTGAGCATCTTTAGCAAATTGTCTCAAAGTGCCATGTAATTATTCTGTTTGTGATGGAGTGCAAGAAAAAATACTGCTTGCTGCTTTGCTCCCAAATCAACAAGCAACTTATTTTGGCACTGTTAGAGAGGCAGAAGCTGCACAAAGGCCACTACGTTTTGGAGTGTGGCTTCTGTAAGCGTGAAATGTGACAAGGTCCAAAAATAACTCGAGTGAAACCTCAGCCTTATCAGACAAATTACTGAGCAGACAGGCACCGCAAGACAGGCTTTGACTTGGAGAACGTAAATCTAAATAGAGCACAGGAGAAAGCAAATGTTAAAACTATCTTGCAGATGGGGACCAAAGGCACAGAGCAATTAAGGTCCCGATTCACAAAAATACTTAAGAACATATGTGAATCCCACTGAAGTAATTAAGTTCATCTCCTGGGGAATGACTTTAATGGAATGAGACCTGGGAAATTGCCTGTAGCCACTCATAAGCTTATGAGTGAGTCAGTGGTGGGTTCTGGTCTCCAAAGTCCCGTTTTGATAATTTCAGCAGTGTGTTCTTGCACCATCCCACTGCAGACCTACTCACTGGCAGTGTTTCTGACCAGAGAGCACAAGAGGAGGAGTAGTGAATAGGAAAAACTGGTTGTCAGGGATATTCCTGGCTGATCAAAGGACATCAGTTTGATTTTGGTTGCTCTTGGTGTTTATTTTGCTATTTTCCTTATTTTCTTTTTCCTCATCCTTTATAACATTGCAATTTTAGCCATTGAGGGGACAGGAAAGATAGTGGTGGTTAGTCAAGTTCACTCTTCAAACAGTCCTGCCCAGGAGCCCTGACACAGGGAGCAGCCCTGGTATGTCAAGGTGGCTCAGTGGTTTCACTGCCTGCTGTGCCCTGCTGCTGCTCCCCCTCATTGCGACTTGCTATTACATCTGCTCTTGGAAATGAAGCTGGGGTCTGACCCCACCTTCACCTACTCTCCTGTTTGTTTACAGGCCCCCTGCATGGGGCTGCACAGCTCAGACCCCAGCCCTAGGTGGCAAGGTGGGCAGGAAGGATGGAGATGAAGAGTTTAGGTGTCTGGACTGAGTTGTGTTGCTGGGCTCTTGCATTACCCTGGGAAGATTGTAAGGTCTTCTGGGTCTTTGCCTTTTTGCTGGGCAAAGGTCAGGCACAAATCAAATCAAATCAAAGCAAATCAAAGCAAAGCAAAACAAAGCAAAACAAAACAAAAAAAGAGGAATAAACAGAATTTCTCATCCAAATGTGCACTTGTATGACAAGGCACAGCACTCACTTGTTCCAGTCTCTGTTAAAACCAGGCAAACGGTGGACTTGTAGCTAACTTGGAAGGAAATAGTTGAAAGGATTCTTCAACTGAGCTTAACTTGAATAATATTCAGGAATTTTTATTTTCTCTCCAAGCAAAATTAATAGCCAGTGTCACTTCAAGCATGTCGATGAAAAGATGCATAGTAGAATTTGTTTTTCCAGGCCTAAACTGAAACATACTGTAGTATCGTTTTGGTTTCCTACTGATGTGTTCCCCATGCTTTTCTTTTCTATAAGATACGTGTGTCTTTCGAAGAAAATACTTTGTTTCAAAATGAAATATCAAAATATTTATTTTTAGTCTCTTGAAATAAAATGTTTAAACTTCTTCAGCTGAAACTATTCACAGACCCAGAATGGAGCTTACCCTTCTCCCTACGTGATGACATCAGGTCAGTGATTGTTCCTCCATTCCTACCCATTATCTCCCCTCTGCCATTTTGCAGAATTTAAGCATGACAAGTTAATGACATTTAACATCTCAAACATTTTTACTGCACAGCTGTAAGGGAGGCAACAAATACCACTCAAAAACACTGCTTTAGGTTCGGCTGCAGCTTGTGTTACTGTTAGTCCAAGGGAAAGAACTCAGTACATTTTCTGGCAGTAATCACTCCAGCAAGTTTTACCTCTTAAATCACTTCTTTGATGCAGTGAAAATACAAAAAATAAGTCATGATTGTAGAACTGGGATGGTGTTACAGCATGTGCTGGGCCGGTGAGTTTGGGGCTGAGAGGAAAATTTGTTTTTCTTGGTACAGCTATTTTCTCCCATCTGTAGTCATTTGGACTTGGGATATTGCATAATAACCATTCTCCCTGAAAAAAAAACCAACCCAAACACCCCCCACCCCCCCTCCCCCAACCACGCAAGTTTTCCTATACTTGGTTTTCAGACAGTTGGTTGCAAATTGTCTCTA
>WAAB01024179.1:0-70794 GCA_013389865.1 Piaya cayana
GGATCTATCTGGCCAGGAAGCAGCTCAGTTGAAAGGGGACCTAGGGGTCTTGATAGACAAGCCAAATATGAGCAAACAGTGTGCTTCTGTGTCAAAGAAAGTCAACAGGATACTGGGATGCATCAACAGGGGCATCACCAGTAGAGACAAAGAAGTCGTTATCCCACTCTTAGACAGGACTTGTCAAGTCACATCTGGAATACTGTGTTCAGTTTTGGTCCCTGCTAGGCAAAAAACATGGGGACAGACTAGAGAGGGTCCAGAGAAGGTCCACAAAGACATCCAAAGGACAGGGAAGCCTGACATACTAGGAAAGATTGAGAGACCTGAGTTTGTTAAGCCTTGAGAGCAGAATGCTTAGGGGAGACCTTATCACCATGTTCTGGTACTTAAAGGGCGGGTACAAAGAAGATGGAGACTCTCTTTTTACAAGCAGACATAGAAAAGACAAAGGGTAATGGGTATAAGTTACTCCTAGGAAGATTCTGACTGAACACAAGAGGAAATTTTTTCACAATGAGAACAATCAGCCACTGGCATAGTCTCCCCAGAGAAGCAGTGGATTCCCCAGTGCTGGGCGCTATTAAGATTCAGTGAGACAGGCTGCTGGGCATCTTTTCTAGACCATGCTTTTGCCAAGAAAGGCTGGACCAATGATCCTTGAGGTCCCTTCCAATCTAGTATTCTGTGATTCTGTGATTATATCATCACATTTTTATGCTGCATCCTTTCTTGTTGCAGGAGTAATTTATAGCAGTACAGATCAACAGCAGGTCTGGCATCACAGGCACTAGTCTATCGTAGGCTTGAATGTGTTAATGCTTTAAATGAAACACTACATAAAAGACAGCAGGCATTTCTCTTCTGCACTTCAGCTCACCTGAGGTGAACTAATTCAACTCAGTGCTCTTATAACAGAAAATTACATTATAATAAGCTAAGTGTGATGTCTCACCCTAGTATGTTCCTGAGATTTTTGTAACAGTAGGAACTTCAGGTCTTTGAGCATCTGTGAACATCAGAAACTCTTTTTCAAGCTCTTTTCAAACGTTCAAACATTTTTATTATCACTAAGTTTAGGGTTAAGAGTGAACCTTAAAGCATGTAGATTTCTAAAAACTTTAATGTTCCATTTTTCTTTCCATTACACATCATTCCATGCAGATCATATTCCTTATGAAGCACCTGCAGAGGGCTGATGACTGGCTTTTCTGCCTGCCATTTCCCTGATACCTCTTTGTTACTTGCCTTTAGTTTGTCATTGCCTTGGAAGTCACAGTTTGGTCCCTGTATCCCTCTCTTCTTCAGCTCACTGTCAGCTGGGGAGGCAGATCCATATCTAGACCCAGCATCTCCTGTGGATATGGGTCAGTGGGGAAGAAAGTTATAGCACTGCTCTATTTGTCCTTCCCTGTCTACCATAATGAGTTTTTCTTCAGTTTATTCATGCTCTCCTGCCCTGACTACATGAATAACCCACCAGGAGAGGCCAAGAGGATACATGACTGGACCCAGATGACTGCAGGTTTCGTGTCTGCTTGTCAAGGGATGTTCAGACTTGGAAGCACAGCTCTGGAGTGCTCAGAAAAGGGGACGAGTAGGGCGTACCTATTCCTCAGAGGGACACCATGGGGCTGCTGCTCCAGATGAGCATGGTTTGCTGCATACAGGAACTTCTTGTGATTGACAGGAATGGTTGGACTCAGTGATCCGATGGGTCTCTTCCAACCTGGTGATTCTATGATTCTTTCAGGTTTAAACAAATGAGCAGTCTTGTCACTGAGCAAAGAAGTCAGCATACGGGGAGATGGCTTTAACAACCTGTCTGTGCACCCAGGTAGACTTGGGTAAAGTGTTGTTGCATGTTTTAAGGGCAGACATACTCACAGCTTCAGGAAAGTCTCTGCCTGTCCTCTCAAGCTATGCTCTGTCCCTGGAAATGACACAAGCAAGGGGCAGCTGTGCTCAGCAGCATGTCCCCACACGCTGCCTTAATGATGTGCCTCTTTCCTAAACCATAACTGTTCTGTCAGACACCACAACAGAGGGAAAACATCCCATTCCTTGGCAGCTAGCAACACAAACATGGTTTCAGAGGTAGGTTGGCAGTAATTGATGGGCATTTCTTCCTACTGCTGGAAAGTTTTGGCAGAGTGGAATGCATTACCCCATGTTACTAAGTCTGGCAGAACTGGGTTCTTCAATTTTTTAGGGAGGGTTTGTTTGTTTGGGAATGTTTTAGCAATTTAACATAAATGGAAATTTATATTGCCTTAATGAAATCAGCATGACCTTCTTGGATGGTTATTTGTTTGGATTTAAAAGCCCCTTTCACTGGTTACACACATTTAGCTTGTACCCATGTGAGCAGGTGCATGTTGAACTGGAGAGTCAGCTTTAAGCTAGTAGCAGTGTTAAGATATAAAGCTGCATCAGTTTGACAATGCCAATTTAACACAGCAGCTGTAACTGCGCCATTGAAAAGATTAATACTTTGCAAATGACTATGCTAGTGGAGGAAGAGGTTAGCACTCTTAGTCTATCCCCATTGCTCCTTGCTGCTTCTTTCTCAGAGATTTCCCTCTTTTCAGACCCATCAGTATGAGGTCCAACACAAAAAACCCCACCAAGACTGTGCCTGTAATTTGTTTACAATTCCCTTGTGAGTTGATGCACAGCTGATAGGATGCTGCCAATTCTCAATGCAATTCTGCAGGTCATTTTCTAAAAGGCTGTTGAAGATTTCCATAATTTTTGCTTTCACATCTTCTATTGACAAAATATGGGTTCCTTTCAGCACCAACTTTGTCTTGGGATCTCTTCACTCTAAGCCTCAGTCAATAACTGAAAAGTTTCCATTGCGGAATTCTTCTGTTTCACAAAAAGCTTGATGTTCACTCACTGTTCACTCTCACACCAGCATTTTCCATCTGAGGGTAAGAAAACATCTATATTTGAACACATGTCCACTCATTCACTGTGACAGGTGAGAACATGTTCTGTAACTATCTCTTTATATCTGCCCTCCCACACTTTGCTCCCAAGCTCTGGGCTTAGTTCTCATTTGTTGTGTGTTTGATCTTGAATGTCCATGTATAGACAAGGCTTCAGAGTACTTGTAATCATCTACATTTTAATCTGGTTGTTTAGCATGTTCCATAATTATGAAATGTTCACCCATGCAATTAGCATTATTAAGCCTTTTAAACCAGTGCTAGCCTCACCACTGTATTCGTTTCACAATGTCTAGAAAAGATGCAATGGCAACAATTTACAGTAATTAATTTGGTCCAAATCTCCTAGCAAAGGCAGGATGAGAGTCTGGAAAATGGCTGATGCTGTGGGAGAGTCACACTGTCACTTTGTGACCAAAGACTTTTGGACAGTAGCCAGGTGTTTGGCATGAAAATGCAACGTGCTGCAGAAACAGCTGAGTCTGGTCTGTCTGAAAGCACAGAACAATATTCTGGAATGAACATCACTAGGTAAGGGCACTTGTTACTAATTTTAATGTGTACTGAGAAGCCTTGGGTGTTACTTCTCTAGTGAGACTGAGGACTGAAACAGGCCTTTGGTCCAAAATAGCTGGAGTAAGAGCCCTGGAGCTGGCAAATCTCAGCGTCTGTGAACAGGTATGTGATGCTATCCCATACTGCTGGGAGCAGCTGGTGCATCATTATTCACTAACAGGCACAGAGCAGGGCTGAGAGGCAGCCTGAGGAGAGGATGCCTTTTGGATCCTGAAGATTCAGATGATTTTGTATTGATCTGTGTTTTTGTTGGCAGTGGGAGACTGAGGTTTGCTCCTATGTTATTTACATTTCAGTCTGCATGAAGATGGTGCCTTTGCACAGTGGAGATCCTGAAGTCTGGGAGGCATATTCTTTCAAGGTTGTTTGTATACAAAAAAAAAAAACAAACCAGAACCAGTAAATGGAAGATGTCAAGAGAAAGTGAGTGTTTCTGTAGCATGCTAGGCCTGTTTAGAACAGAAAAGGAAGAATGTTGTAATACTGATTTTTTTCCCTAGGAAAAGCTGCACTGTATTGCAGGGCAGTGATAAGAGTTGCTGTAAGGATCATCCTCTAAAGATGTACATATTTATCATTCAGAGAATCTTCATCTTATTGGGCTTGAAACTGATGTATTCATCAGAGAGAAGACATTTTCATTGCTTAAAAGTATGGAGAAAGCTCCAGAGGGGTCAGAAAGAGCATTGACAAAATTTCTGAAGTTGAATCTGTCTGATTACGTGCCACATAACCACCCTGTCAGAGAGCCAACCCATTCCCACTTGCAAAGGATGGTGTCTCAAGAAGGTGGTTCTCAGAATTACTTGGAAAGAAAACATCTTGGGCTGACAAATACAGATGATTGACTGACCATTTTTTCCTGTGCATCTCAGGCTTATCCAGTTGTTCACATTCTTTCACATGCTTGACTGGAACAAATTTTCTTAGACTTCAAAAGGAAGGTTGTAACCTTTTCAGGAAGTGTTTTAGGAACCTGTTCAGACGCTACCAATTGATGGGGGGGCCATGAGCATTGAAGAGGCTTTGTTGAATGGGTCTCTGACAAACCAGCAAGAAAAAGTGGCTCCGTATCATCCCAGTCAGTCTGGAAGAGAAAAGGCAGCTAGGGTCATGTTGCAACTTTGGAATTACTAATTGCCATGCAGATAACAAGGTACAAATAAGGACAATTAAATGAAGGCAAATGCTTGTAGGTGTCTTCAGGGGAAGCTCCTGATGACATTCAGGGGTCTGGCAAAGAGTGGGTGTACATGTTTCTTTGTGTGTCTGTGTGTTTACCATTTACTGTGTTGAAGGAAAAGCAGGTATGTTTCCTCCTGGGATGAACTACATAGGCTACCTACCCCCCCAGACACTTGTTGTTCTTTCTGTTTAGAGCAGACTAGTGAAATGAAACTGGGATAAATTAGGCACTAGAGTTGTTTCAGACTTACTGAGGAGATATCAAATCTGTAAGAAGTGAAAGAAGAAATTATTAAGATACTCACTGTAGTCATTTTACATGCCTCTTAATTATAAGCATTACCAGTAACGGTTCTGTAACCCAGTCTTGAGTAATGGTCAATTCACATTCCTTTGAGCAAACAGGCCAAGGAGGTGTTTTTTAATGGATTGTGTAAATGAATTCAGTATGCTATCTAAACCAAACATCCTATTATTCAAGACTCTTCTCCAAGCTTTAGCCACTTGCAATACTGATAGCAGCAAACCTTAAAAATCAAGAACCTTACAGCACTTGTCTTCGTAAGTGAGGATAACTTGCATGCTTCACAACCTCAAAGACTTTTTTTCATGGAGCACAATACTAATCCCGAAATTTTTTTGCATGCCTTCTTCAAACAAGCAAGAAGTTCCTTACTTTTAAATAGGGTCTGCATTTTCTCATTCATGCTACTTGCCAAGTGGTTGGCACCAGGATGTAGCATCTTAATAGAACTTATTTGCTGCTGCATTTTGATGTCACATCTGTTGCAAGAAAGGGCCTGGGCTACCTCTTTTCCTTCTCAGGCTCAACCTCTTTTCAGGGTCTTGAACTTGCCAGTAAGTAGAGCAAGTATGAAGAATCTGTCTTAATGAACTCTGCTTACAAGGAAATAACTTCCTTTGACCCATGGACTGGATTGGCAAGCACAGACCATGAAGGAGTGTAGAACGTGGTGCCCCAATTAATGAGTAATTGAATTCTGCAAAAATGGAAACTATTTCTAATCTGTAAATGTAGCAGTGCATGGAGGATCTACAGACTTCTGTAACTAGCAGGCATCCAAAATATGCTGCTGATGCCACTAGAAACCCTGCCTAACAAAGCATTCTCTCCAGGAGGAGGAAGATGCCCATCACAGTATGGTCTGGCATGTGAGCTTTTGACCCATCCAAGTACCACTGAAAAAGGCACAGCTGGCACCCTGAACTTCCAGCATAGAGAATAATTACGTCCTTTGGATGCAGTAGTGTGAGGAAAGGTAGAAGATGAGAAAGCAGTTTGGTGTTATTGGTTCCCTGACAGCACGTGTCTGGCACATTCCAGAAATCAAGACAGGAAAAGACAACTCAAAGAAAGTACTAAAGGTTACAGTTTTTAGAAGTATCTCATTCTTTTACGAGCCTTATTTTCTCACACATCATGGAATTGGGTAGGTTAACTGTATTCCCCTAGTTTCTCTCTGATACAGCTTATGTCTCCAGTAAACTGCTCTAGGAAAACACAGACTGTACAACAAGCCATTAGATTAGATTACAAGCTAAACACCTTGTGGTTCCCTTAACGTGCACTTGTGCATGTTGATGTTGGTTAGAGACACGAGTACCACAACCAAAATGGTGTGGGTACCATAATACACAGATCCCTTCAGCAACAGCCTACTCTGCATTCTGGTGAATGCAGGTATAACAGGCCAGAAAGTACTTGTACAAATCATACTTGTGTTAATTGCAAGCTCCTCTAACAAAGCCCTAAGAGGGGATGGAGTTTTGAGACCCCTTCCTGGCACCTCTTTAGGCATCTCTGTACATGTGTTTGAAGTGCAGACCCTCAGCATGAGGGTCAAGGATGATGAAAAACACTGTACTGTCTCTGAGAGTTGGACACCTAATGGACAGTTATGCTGGCCCCTTATGGATTGCTGTAATAAACTAATGACATTATTGATAATATGAAAGTAGTAATGAATGTGGAGAGTTTCTCTTACTTTTACAATCCTGAATGAAAAGAGTGTGACTTTCTGCAACCTGGCTTGTTATTAATGTATTTTCTTTGATATAGTTCATGTTTCTATTGTCAGTGAAGCAGCAGTAGCAGTATGAAATCTGAGGACTGCCTTCACCAGTGGGAGTCCACTGGGGCAGATGTAGTGGGGCTGTCAGGGGCACAGAGCAAGGCTTTCTGCCCAGGTGAGGCTAGGGATGGCCTGTAAATGCCAGTGTTAAGAGGAACGCAGGGACTGAACCTGAAACTGGCCGTTTCTGAACAAATTGATTTAATCCACCTACTATCTAAAACATGCCCTGCACATGGAATCTTATCTATTGTTCTTACACAAATATTGTAAGGCTTAAAGATTTCATCGTTGGAGCAGAGGTTTAGTGCTACCTTACAGTTTATATCTGGTTCAGAGCACGACAAAAGGAAAGAGAACTTGCTGGTCTCGGCTGGGTGCACATGAGTGCTGGACAAACAGCAGGTAATTCCAATAGAGAAAGGGGAAGAATGTTCCACTGTTACCTTTTTTATTATCCTTGTTATGAATTTTCGTTGCCAAAAGGTAAGTTACAAAGTTAAATTTTAGCAGTGATGAATGCACTGTTTATTCTCTTGCCTCTTGAGATACATAGATCTGATGCATAGATCTGGTTCTCAGCCAGAATTCAGAAAAAACAAGCAAACTTTTTCCTACCACCCTTTACTGGTAGTTTCAGATGGCGTACCTTGTAGACCTCACTGCTCATAGAAATAAGAACCATATTTGAACATCAGTGATCAGAATCTGACTTCCAACAAAGTACAGTACAACATACAGTAAATACAAGGTAGAATTGCATGTTGTACTCTTCCAGAGCTATGTACTTTCCAATTATTTTTATTATTTTTGAAGCTATTGCCAGAAATAAGGAAGGCTGACTATTTCCCATTTAAATAAAAACTAAGAGTGAGTTTGACCATGAGCTCCACGAAAGCAGAAATGTGACAACTCTATTAAAGAGATATTTAAAAAACCTTTGTGCTAAATCCTTCCTCATGTTAGTGAGAACATATTTGGTTTAAAAATAAAAACTGTTTGTACCATGAGCATCTCTGGAGAAGGAAATGTGTGTTTTTCCTTCTGAAGTGCTCTCCACTTATTTTTTCTTGTATCTCTTCTGAATTTCCTTGAAGTTCCATTCCTTTCTCTGAGGTTTCCATGGTTATTGATCTCTTGAAGTTGTTTTATTAGCCCAGGCAGCCACTGTTTCTCAGTGTATTTCAGTCTTTGAATGCAAGTGCTGGCTTCTGCCAGTTTGTGGGGCCTCTATCTGGCAAGTCCTTGTCCCTGAATTGGACTTCTACTTGCCATCTTGATTTGCGTATGAAGAAATAGTTCTCTGAATTTCAAAGTCTTTTTCTGAGTTCACATTTTTGTAAGCATGTAGTAGTACAGAGCATGGTTGACATTAGTTATCCTGGTTGTGAACTTCACATGTAAATAATGCATGGGTACAACATATCTAATTGTAGATCATTTTTTCTAGCTTCTGTGTTTGTCCCAAATGTCTGCAGTTTATCGTTCATCTTTTCCCATTGTGACTGTATCACTGTAAAGTCTTTGTCTCCCCAGTGAGAATGTGCAGGGACTAAGCAATGATGTTATCCAGCTTCTGTGTTATTCTGAGAAAACACAAGAGCAATCTTTCTCTTCATTTTATAGTTGTACACTTCCAGCTGACATTGCCTCCAATGGGAGCAATGATTTCTGATTATCCAAGGCTGGCTAGCATGGCTTCCAAAGTGGCTCTGCTCTTCCACATCCAGGGACTAATATCTGTGGGTATAGACCATTTTCTGAACATTTAATTGGTCCTTTCCTCTGAACACTAAGTGCCTAGGCTCTGAAATAAGGATGCTAGAGAGAGCTTATAGGGCTTGTGAGAATCCCTTGTTAAAATCCTGCCATCCCTTCCAAATGAAGAGTTAACATGATTCCTCTCTGCCTGGTGGAGTTCATCCTCTCAGTGGATATTGCTAAATCATCTCTGCAAGGCAGAATGTGCCCTTGGCAATTAGAAAAGTCCATATGAAGAGATTTTTCTCTTACTCATTTTTTATAGCTCTGTAGTTTCTGCTACTGTCCATGGTGA
The DNA here is from genome assembly GCA_013389865.1 of Piaya cayana. NCBI lineage: Eukaryota > Metazoa > Chordata > Aves > Cuculiformes > Coccyzidae > Piaya > Piaya cayana. The sequence continues at coordinate 8,865 of WAAB01024179.1, forward strand.
TCATTTATCTGTATTTATTAAAGAGTAAATTCCTGGGAAACATCCTCTACCACAACTAATCCACTGTGTTATGCTGGAGAGCTAGTACATATTTTTTTAAGAGGAAAGCAGAGATCTTGCCAACAAGAGCATCTCCTATTATATTAGATTGCCAAAAGATGTCACATCCTGTTGTGGTTTGAGCTAAAGTAGAAATCAGTTTTCTGAGTTCAGCTAAGTCTCATCTAACTAACTTCGTTTTCTAAAAGGTAATTGCATGATTTTCAGAGAGTGTTCTTTCTAGAAATGATAACACACATGGTTTGGAAGTTGGAGATAAAAGAAGATTCAGCCGTTTTTATGAGAAAACCCAAAGGATGCACTTCTGCATGACCCCTTTCTTCATGGCCACTCAGTTCAACCCCAAGGAGCCACAAGGTATCTGTGAGAATATCTTGAGAAGCCAACATCAAGTTGCCAATAGGAAATGAACAGGATGAGCCTCTCTTCACACTGGTGTAAAACCAATGCTTACACACTTTCAACTGTTTCTTCTACCTCTGCTTTCAGTGCATTTTTAAAGATGCTTTCAGGCTATGTACTTTGGTGTGACATCAAAAAGAAACCTGTCTTGGCAAAGGAGCAACAGAGGAAACTCATAGCTTGTTTGTAGAAATCGTAAACCACTGTAATTAATTAAATAAAATAACTACTAAAAGAGCATGTATCACATTTTATTGGGTGTGACCTCCTGCTTTTGATCATAGATGTTCCTAGATCAGATAGTTGGGGATTTTTAGAGCACATGCCATTCTCTATTTGAATTTCATAGGGCTACTGCAATGCCAGCAGCACTGCACTATGCCTCCAGATGAGGAGGAGCCAGAGGGAACTACCCATGAAAATAAACTACATTAAAACAACTGAACCTCAGGCCAGCCTCTGTGAACTGATTAACAGCTATCTTGAGAAAATAGACAAGTCTTATAACGTATTGTGAAAGTCAACAAACTGTGGCTGCAGTGGAGCAATGGAGCAATTCTTTCTTTTTCTTTCTTTCTAGGAATGGGTTGACTCAAGGGCCTTGTATTTAGAGTGGCCTTATTCCCACCCCTAGTTATACCATTTCTTCAGAACATTCTCCCCTCCCTATCTCAATAGTGGATGGTAAAACATCATATATAGGTATTTGCAACAGGGAAGCCTATTCTAAAAGGGCTTCTAAAATGAATAGATAAAGCCCAGGATAAAAGGAATTGGTTTAGCATATGAAATCGCAGAAGAAACATGCATTTGCATGGAATAGCAGGAAGGGGTCACTTTAAGCCTCCATGCAGTAACATGCCTAGGATTTACTTTTTGTACTCTGAACAATATGGAAGAGTTCTGTCTGTTGACTCTTGCTGAATCTTGCTTGCTTGCATTACTGTGGATGAAAACTTACTACCTGCTCCCATGTTTTTATGGTTTTGGTCATTTTAATGGAACAATTTGCATGCTGGTTTTACATCTCTGTTAGATCTTCCACAGATGAGGCTTGGTTTAAAGAAACTAAAAGGTTTTTTACAGAGGCATGTGAGCTAGTACATCAGTATTTCTGAAGTAATTCTGCAGACAGAACTCCCTTTGAAGTCAATGGGAGCTCTGTCTGAATAAGGACTTCAGGATTTGGGCCTCAGGACATAAATGTTACGATCAATCTTCTGAGCATAATGAATAACATTTTCTTGGCTTTCAGAACTATACTAAGCCAAATAGTAGCCCCAGGGATTCAACATGGGTTAAACAGGAGAATATGCTTTGTTTCAACCTACATCTTTATTGAGCTTTTAAATCAGCATAGTCCTCATGCCTAGCACTGCCCTGCCCCCCAAAAAACTCTCCAACAATAAGTCCAGATGTTTCAATGGTTAGTTTTACAATCAAATATATCATGGCATGAGACACCATGAACAGAGTTGTGTTCACAGTTGCCATAGACTAACCTGTTTAGAAGTTGTGACCTGAATGCCTAGTGTGGAACAAAAGACTTAAAGGCTAAGAACTTTATTAATTATGCGACAGGGAAGTCTATAGGCACTGATTTTGATCAGAACATCATAGCACTAGACGCTATGCAAACATCTGAGTTACTGATATTAAAAGTCAGCAGTCCGGGTAGGCAAGACAGATACTCCCTGTCTCCTATTCCTTATTATTACTCTGACTTTATAGTTGGGAAGTTCAGCTAGGGAGATATTATATGGCTTATCAATACTTCCCACAAAGTCTAGAATAAAATCTGACCGCCCACCTGGTGACATGCTATCAAGGCTGCACTCCCCCTTTTGCACAATGATAACAATATACTGCAGGACTTAAAAAATCATAGCTTCCCATCCTACTTCCAGCCTTGGCTGAGTCCAGCATCCCCAGTGACCATCTTCCCTGAAAGTAAGTGCCTAGGTTCTTAGCTTAACTTAAAATGAGAGTTTTGCCAGTGCTGATTTCAGAGGGAGCAAGTCTAGATTCAGTGATAAGTGACACCCTGATGTGGGCAGCTGTCAAAGCAAGCAGGAGGGCAACAGCATTGTGGGGAAGAGAAGTGTCTCTTGTATTTTCAACCCTCATGGGTTAACATGCAACTGGATTAATGAAACACGGTATGAGAACCAAGAGAAAAGATAGACTGAAACAAGAGAATGTAGGGAAAATATTGCAAATTCTTGTTGCCTAAACAGAGGTAAGGGTCTGAAAATTTTGCAGGCTTTTTGCCCCTGTGAAAATATGGGTGGAAGTGCACAAGTGAATAACCCAGTTCTTTTCCTGGAGTCCCAAGTCTAATGCTGGCCCTTTAGCATTTTGATGAAGGAAGTCCTACAGCTTCTGTTTCTGCCTACAGAGAGTGGAGGGTCTAAAAGAACCGTAAATGCCGTGTTGCTTTGCATTGCAATGGGAAAATGTTGAATGTATGTGGGACTGTCACTAACAGACAGGAAAAAATATTTTGGAGAAGCAACTCCAAGGCTCATGAAGGAAGCATAAAAAAGCAATGTATTACCTGGAATACAAGCAACAGGACTTCCAAGGACAGGTTCAGCAGCTGTCAGAATTTCTCCAGGATACCAATAAGACCAAGGAGATTGTCTCCACTATATATGCCCTTACACAGCTCAAGTACTTGAAGTTTTAAACAAGTTAAGTCTTGTCCAGCCTACAACTTGCAGCAGTGATGTAAACAGGTGGCTGACTCAGTGGTATTTGTAGCTGTTGGGTAGGGTTTATAGGGTTTGCTTCTTTTACTTTTTTTCTTTCCTTTTCTTTTTTATGTCTGAGTAGTGAGCTCCTTTCCCTCTTCCTTCAAGTAGGTCAAAGCCCCTTTGACTTCCCCAGTTGCTTCAAAGCCCTGTTTCCCTGTTTTTTGCTCTGTTTCCCTGGGTGGATTTAGACCAGATGCTAGGCTGGTTCTTTCCGTAGGGGTTTCCTGGGTGATCCATTCCCTTATCTTGGTTCCTGATCTTGAGGGAAGAGGCAAAACAGCCGGCAAGGAGAGGCATGTAGCAAGAAGCATGTAGCTCAAGACCACTCAGCAATTCAATTTGTCCACCTCAAAGATGAGGTCAAAGTAATGTATTTTTCTCTTCAAAGTCAGAAGAAAAGAGGGATTTTCAGCCATTTTTATATGGCTCCCTAAGCTTCCTCTCCTCAGCCTAGGGCAGAGGACCCTGCTCTTCCCCAGGGAGCACAGAGGTGCAGGACACTTGGTGACCCGATCCCAAGATGCTTCAAAGAGTCCCTTTATGCAGCCCACTACCACCACGGGGAGATTAGTGGATACAGTATGGGCTGGCAAGTCGTGAAAGACAATGGCAAGGGAACTGTTGTGTGTGGAACTGCTCAGTTGCTTCTGGGGTGACCCACAGACAGCTCCTTCACAATCTGGTTAGATCACTGCTATGTGATCCTAGCTGGCAGGGAGCATTCAGCTTTCAGTTTACTACAGAGTCTGAGGCTGGTTCTTGAGACTTCCTTCACCCCGCCATTTCAAAATTCCCTAGGCAATGGAATTTGGTTGCTTATGCCCAAAGTGAAGACTGAAACTTGGTTTCATCTGTCCAGTTTGCACATATCTTTCTTGTGGACATGTATAAGAAGACATGACTGAAGGAGCTGCTGTATAATAAATTCAGATGCAATCTCACTTTATACTTGGCAGAATAGCCTCTTCCTTCAATTTGAGGACTGTAAGTTAAAAAAATATATATGTTATCAACAGATATATGTTATGATCCTATCTGTACTGTGAATTCTAACTATGTTGTACATGGCCATGCTGATTTGATGCAGTAGTAGCTGAGGCAGCCTCTGGGGTAGCACCACCAGAAACAAATTGTGCTCTCTCTGGAGCACTATGAGCTATGAAATGATTTCCTGAAATAAGCATCTTCCTGCTGACATCCAAGATGAGGCTGGCTGTGGCTCCCAGACTGCAGAATATGAATGAAACTTGTATTCATGCCAGCTGTGTTAGAGATCCAGTACAACACACTGTATATCAAATGGAAGAAGAATGCATCTAGGGAAAATATCAGCTTCCAAAGAGAGACTAAAGAAGGCTAATAAAAATATTTTTTCTTAATGGGCCTTTGTTGCTCTTGCTTTAATCTTCAAAAACCTGCATCTTCACTCATTATAAAACTAATGATTACCTTTGTTTTTCATTCTTACTGACAAAGAAATGAAATACACAGTAAATGTGTTAACAAGAGTGCATTGCAGCATCTTAGGACCAATGCAACAGTGGTACCCAGATGGAAACCAGGCAAATGCCTGGTGGTTCACCTGCATTAACACTTTGTTGTCTTACTGTTTAAGAAAGGATTAGTGAAAGACAGCTTAGGTTAGAGAAGTAAAAAGAGACTTAAAAATGGTTTCTTTCAGGTTGCTTCATCACCACATTTATATCGTGCTAATCTGTTCTTTGTGAAGTATAGCGGCTCCCTTCTGGCTATATATGAAAACAGCTCCTGTGAGCTTGCAGCTCAAGTGAAACAAACAGGTGGAGCAAAATACCCGACATTAGCAGTCCTGTGTTCTGTTCTCATCTCTGCCACTAGAAGGGCATGACAGGCTGTAAGGCATTCAATGCCTCTGTGTATCAGTCCTCCCCGGATTTCACCAGCTGATGAAGTCGATGACACAGAGCTTGAACATGCAGTTAAGACAGAGTGGTAGGACACTGTACAGGAGAAAACCAAACCTGACAGAGTAGAAATCCAGTAGAAATGGAGTGGAAGGTGTGGGGTACAAAGTGCAAGATGGTGCCATTGAGGATACCACAGAATCTCACAAGCAGAGACCTCATCAGCTGAGGGCAACCACTGGTTGCCTGTTTAAAGATGGACAAGGCAAGAACTCAAGGGGAAAGAACCTGAACTCAAGTTAAAGGACAACAGTACAGTAGCAGACAAGAAAATTAAGATAGAAATAAGAAGAGCAGTGAGGTCTGTGGTCATCATCTAGCAAGGACAGTTGAGAGACATACTTTGCTCTAGGATCTTTCAAAAATGGTGCTACATCAGTTTATGAAAAACTGGTTATGAAAATGGAACTGTTTATTGCTATTGTTTACTGCCACTGTAAACTACTGTTTATAGAAGCAGAAATGTTCTCAAGGATTACTTGGTAAATTTGACTGTGGCAATGGTTTGAGTGTTACCTGCATGTTTAAAATGGAAGCAAAACACCATGTGCAAGTGGATGTGTACAATAAAATGGAATAAACTGGTCCAGTTTAATTGTCTGTGGTAAACAAACCACAAACATCTGACAAAAACTAGAAATCGAAGAAAGTTTATTTGACCTATTACATTATTTCAAAAGGAATAACCTACCTGGTGCCTTATTATTTTAACACAAACAGGGATTACATTTAAATATAAAAGCTTTATCTTAGTAGCATGCTTTCACAATTCTAGCCATCTTAAGGTACTCACTTACCTAAGTATCACCCAACTGCACAGGCCTCATTTTCTATTAGTTTTTCAGAACCAACTGTAAAGTTATTTCTTGACTTCATTAACATTACTTTTCCTGTTACTTTCCAAACCAAATTCCATGATTTCTTTTCCAGACCTGACACAGTATTTCTGTCAAGAGCTCTTTTTTCAGGTGTGAATATATTTCAACATGTATACAGAACCCAAGGAAATGCAGCTACACAGATTTTATTTTAATTATAAGTGCAAGGTCACAAGCTGAACTTTGTTATACTTCAAAACTCCTTTTTCCAACTAACTGGCAAGCTACACTACTGTTACCAAAAGGCATCTCAAAAACTAAAGGGTAAGATCTTCAGTTTAATCTATTACCAGCTTTTCAATGTAGTCTCTGTAGTGAACAGCATTTGTTTCTGGATCTAGAGCAGCAGAGAGCATGTCCTCCATTTCTTCCTGAGTAAAGGGTTCACCTGAAAGACAGAAGAGAATAACAATTTGTCTTGATGAGTGATTTTTTCAGGGTTGGCAAATTACAATGCTTTTGCCTTGCAAGGATCTTTTTTTGGTCCCCACAAATAGGAGAAAAGAAGCAATACTAAGCATCCAATTCCTTCACTTTTGCCAATTTAAGTCCTGCACACCAGGTGAAAGGTCTAAGGGAAAGGAGCAGAAGGCCTGGATCACCTGGATCTTCTGATCTCCTTCTAGTTCACAGACTCCAAAATAGCCTGTTTCTCTCTGCCACAGGGATTTCAAAACAACCATTTTTGTCAGAATGAATTCTTCTAACGTTTACATTGGAATTAGAATTGTTTGTCTATCCTTTCACTTGTATTTGCATCATGAAAAGCTTCTGGTTTTTATTTTTCAGGTTCTTCAAGCTGCTGATAGCCTACTGCATCCCTCTTCAAGAACAAGGTCATCATCAGAGAACAGGTCTTGCACAAAGCCTGCGCATTGTTTTGTACTTGAGGCAGGCAGGCATGAGTCAGCCATGCAAGACAAGCAGGCTCTTCAGGGGATATTGAAGATTACATTACCACTTAGATGTGGTCTTTGAATCTCTTTGTTTGTGTATGGCACTAGAATCAAGATAATGCAGGAAAGAATGAGCACTGAAACTACGCAAAATATCTGGAAATCTAAACTCCAGTTTTCCAGGAGGACATAAAAAAAGGCACATCCTTAGGAAGCACAGAAATCTGCACAGAATCATAAAATACCCACACAAGATTGAAGTATCACTCTTAATAATAATCTCTATCTTATAATGTCTGCAAGCAGGCAGATAAATGTCCTTTCCTTGCATTACTCACCAGCAAAATGTTCTAGTCTGCAGCCACTCATCATGACAACAGTATTGTTTGAAGACAATGTACCTACTCCTGCAAGTTTTGGCGTGCAGAATGAGGACCTCGAGGTGCCATATACACATATAATGTCTATTTACTTAAATACTGATATTACAAAAGTCATGTTACCTTCTTCAGTCAAATATTTCTTCAGGTCCTCCTTAGTAATATATCCACATTTATTCTGATCCAAAGCCTTTAAAGGAAAAGAATAAAACTTGTGGCTTTAATCTTACTGTATCAATAATCAGCAACTTCTTTCCAACAGGTACCTGAGTATTTAGTTACAGACCTCAAATGCATGTAGAAGAACATCTTCTGGAATAGGGGGGTATCTGAAACCATTGAAACAGAATAGTTAAGTCACTGTTTGCCAGGCTGCTGTACTATTCTGAAAGAATAACATATAAGCACTAAAGGAAAGGGAAAAGTTATTTGCTATGAGAATTTAGTGTTTGCCTGTCAAACATTAAATACCAGCTTAACTTTTTGGAACACTCTATATCTTTACCTCTCATGTCTTTTACTGTGCTCCTGCTTAATTTTCCTCATGCTAAGGAGCCAGATGAACGGCTTCTACATGTCTGGGCAGGCTGAGTGGGTTAGTAGGAACCAATAATAGCTGATTCATTCCACATATCAAATGAACTAAACAAAAGATGGCGAAACCAAGAATGCAAAGTTTTGTTCAGGTACACTGTTAGCTAGGCAAGAGATCATATAGGGGGACTTTGGCAGTTGATGATGAGCAAAGGAGGCTAGTAGATACAAAATAAAAGGTTTGTCACTAACAGTTTCAGCAAGAGAAGAGAACTGGGCATATGTGTACATGTGTATGTGTGACTGATTTCAGAGCTGGAAAGTAAACACTGTGCAGCAATGGGGAACTTCCACATCCCAGCAGTCTCTTCAACCCTCAAGAATATTAAAGAGAAGATGTTGAAGCCAGGGAGGTTCTAACAGTTTGACTGTTTTGTCCAGACCCGCCTTGCCCTTTTACTATCTAAAAATCAAATGTACTTAGAAGAGACCTTGTTGTTTGTGATCCAAATCTCATGTGTCCTTGGATAAGTGAACTATGGACACAGTGCCCAAAAGATAAACTGAGTCTTGACAAACCTATACTAGCCTGAGGAAAGCGTGTAGAGGCAATTTTTTTTTTAAATGAGAATGTGTGTGTGTATGTGTGTTTGTGTGGAGGGTGTATGGAGAAGAGCCCAAAGCAGGAAGGCATCATTTTGAAAAACACCAGTGTGGGAGCCAGAAATGTGTACGAAGGCCAGAGAAGGTAAAGGTGCGGGAACCTGGGAAGGCAATGCACCAGCACACCAGGACCCAAGCACTACTGGCTGGTGCACGCCCAGACATGGGCACAAAGAGTCTCAAACACAGCCCCAAGATGCACCCCACGGCCTCTGGATGCTGCAGGACAGTTTTGGGAAACGCTGTAGCTATTTCAAGTGTAGGACACCCTCCTAGTAAATGCCCTTTGTGTGCGAAATAACTTCTCAGTATCAGATGAGGTTGAGTCTCCCAAACCCCTTGACTACCATCTTTAAAAAGAAAGATAAATTCCTTATAAGTAATCTTGGTTTTAGAGCAAAATATCAAAATAGCACAAGTTCCTATGTACATGCAAAGATTTCTGTGCACCTTTGAACAATGGACAGCCTTTTTTTTCTAGATTTTTAGATTCACAGTCTTTTAGAGAGCTCGCTGTATACATTCAACTCTTTGGCAGTCATTTTGAGTCATGAATGTGAAGCTGATTTACACAACTCATTAAAAATACATTGTAACAGACCATGCTTCTCAGTAACTGTAACTCATATGTTCAGAGAAAGTAATGGTTATGACCTTAATTTGCATATAAAATATTTCAGAGATGCACAAAACCTGTTGCATAGCAAGTTAATTCTTAATTCATTAAATTCTTAATTCATCGAGTCAATTCATTAAAAACACAAAAGCTGCACATTATCACAATTCAGGACTATAAATTGTTATTATTTACATAATGCATATAACATAATTTTATGTAGACAAAGTAATTTTGAAACAAAATCTACCAAAGTAATGTATACTGAGTTTAAATAACAAAATATTTGTACTCCTTCCAGTTACATAAAATTGCTGTAAATATATTTATTCAGAATCAACCCTGTCAATCTCGAATAAACTACAGACACAGAAAATCCACTTTCCATTACCTTCTGTCAAGTATTACTTTCATCATCACTGGAAGAAATTTTTCCAGATGAAAGTATACAGTCCGTGGTTCTTCTACCTAAAAATAAAACTTAAGCATGGCAGGTTATATGATTCATTAGCAAACTAATACGAAAACCAGAAAATTTGGGTGATGCCTGCATTACATTACAGAGTTAGAATGTGATTGTGTGTATCAGGTTTTTAATATCACATGGCATCATAACATCTGAGTGGAATGCTTGTGATCAAATAGAAAGACATTAGAGGAAGAAATAACAGCCTAGGCAAAACACAGGCCTGCTATTATAGGCACTTTCAACAACTCAATATTGCCCTCTTGTGCTTACAAACCATTCATGCAAAAGAACTGGATGCCTCGTATCTGATCTTATCTCCCACAATAATCCAGCAGAGGTTTAAACATTCAGACTGCATTCTAGCAGGACCTGGAACATCCCCAAGCAGTGTAATGTGACCATGCATAACAGCAAACCATTAGCACATTCCTTGGCATGATTTTTGCCTGTACCACCTAACACTCCCCCCGAGCAGTCACCAGGCCTGGTTAGGACCTTAGGAACTTTGTGCAGCCACTCCACATAAAACATTTACCAAAGTAGAGATGAGGTGTTTTGTGCCAGCTGGCTGCAGCACTCAAGGATGTTTCCGGGCATATTTAATGTGCTAGTTTGGACACAGCCCCAGTCTAGTAGTACACCTCGATGATGGAATTTGTTGCCTCCACATGTTTTATAGCCAGAGAGTCATAGGGGGAAGGACTAAAGAGGTATGCATACTGTGTAAAGACAGTCTGAAACAGTCATAAGGCAGGCCATAAAATGCTATACAAAGAAAAGCTTCCCTTTGCCTCCTAAATAAATTAACAGATCAGTCCTAAAACATTAAGGACTTCTAGCAGCGTTCTCACTGCATTCTTGTATTTCCACAGGAGATAAGCAACATGGTGAAAAGCATCCCTTATCATCTTAGTGCATCCCTTCTCTGAAAATTTCAAGTTTTATTCCAGAAAGGAGCTCTCTTAACAGAGCTATCCTGTTCCTGTCTGTGTTGAAAGTGCCTTGTGGTCTCACATGGCACCAGTGACAACCTGCTAGGCTCTCCAAGGCTGAAAAGACTCAAATAGGCACTGATTTGAATTCTGCTAACTGAGCCAGGAAAAGACAAAGTAAGAAATCTTCCTATTGGGAGCTGGGTCAGAGCAAGAAGTGAGGCCTGATATATTCAGTTGCTTTATTAGAGAGATGCAACTGCTGCTGCACACTCTTCCAGTGGTCTTGAAGGGTTTTGGTTGCTAGATGCAGGCAACCACCACCTCTTGCTGCTTTAGAGTGGAAAGTGGCTCAAAATAGCACTTTTTCCTTCTGTCTGGTCAGCCTAGCAGAAGGGAATCTTTAGCAAGGAAAGAAAGTTGTTGCATGTTTCATGCTAAATCACATGGCAACTTTTACCATTACAGAACTGTTTGTTTTACTGCTGGATTGAGTGAAAAAGTGTAACAAAAGGCCTGGTAAAACTTAACCTCTGTCCAGTGATGTAACAGTCAATACACTGAACTATTCCATGCATCACACACATTGAGACATATAAGTACACAGGTTGTTTTTAGAAGGAACATCTGTGCTTTGACTAGTCAGAAGTCCACAGAGACAGAAAAAGAAATATGGTAGATGTTTATTGGAAATAGATTTGTCTTCAATTAAGCAGAACAACCAAAAGCAAGGACTCAAAACATCCATAGAGAAGACAAGTTACATAAACCATGTTTAAGAACAAACCAAAACATTAGCTTTGCTCATCCAAAAAGCTAAAGGTCATCCTAATTCTCATACCAGAACTCATCAGCAATGACCACTTCAGATCTCAACATAATAAACACCTGTCAAAGTGTCAGCCCTCACTGACAAATACCATCCAGATTTGCATCTTTTTGTTGGCATGCTATTTGTATTTGTATTTTGCCTTCAGAAAGCAATCTGTAGAAGAAATATATCCTTCCTGACAACAGACCTAGTCCTAGGATGAGATAAGCAACCTCATCTTCCTCTGACCTGGAAAGAACAGCTTCTATTTCAGTAGCTCTACCGGCCCACCAATATCTTGAACTGTTAAAAATAATCATATTTCTAAAATTGGATAGGTAAGTGAATAAAATGAAGATATTAACCTCGCCTAAGCCAGTTAAGTATTCAGATTTGCAAATACATGTATCCTGTTACTCTTCCTCATGTTCACTCCTGTTCTACACCTCATTTCCCCCTGATGTTTTCCTTTTTCTATAATTCCTCCTCTTTTCACAGTGACTGTGACAATAACAATATTTCCTTGTTCAAACTTTGTTAGTTTTGCTCTGTTTCTTTCCTTTGGATACATCCACAGCTCCCACAACAACTATATAGTAGCGCCCACTATGTTTCATATCTCTACTCTCACAGCCATACTGTTGTTGTCAACATAACATCTAGGGACCTGAGTCACAAAGAAACAAAACAATCTACTAGAGTTATCCAGGAGATCTGCAGCAGAGCAGTGCACTGAACCAGGGATTTCAGACTCCAGGTATTGTAATAACCTTTGGATTATCTTTCACCATCTCTAGGCTTATCATTTAATCTTAACTTTTTAAGTACGGTATTAAGTACAACCTTTAGCATGAGGCAACATAGGAAACAGTATATGATAATTTTTAGAGATAAAATAATTATATGAATGCTGATTTGGCAGATATTAATAATTTGAGGGCAACATATGCTAGTTTAGCTACAATAAGGCTAATAGAAAGATTGAATGACAGAGACACAAGTAGTGAGAGACAGAAATTAATCACAGCTTACAGTGGCCAAAAACACCAGAGAAACAGCTTGGTTACAAACTAGTCAACAGAGACAATTTTTACTTTATCTCGATTAAGATAAAATGGTATTATCGTAGTAAATTATAATGGTATCTTACATAAATTAAGACATATTTGTGATTAACATAATATATCAGAGGTTCTACAAGAAGACGGTGTTCTGGTACTAAATCTATGCCAAGGTTTCACTTACAGGCACCATGAAACTTTCTTTGAAATTTAACTTTCAGTTCTGTGTTCTTCAAGGTTAACCATTACTCTTGAAGGAATTCTTTCTTCTTGCAGTACTTGTACTTTACTATCCTTATAATCAACAAATACATACATGTTATATTGCTGTATCTTAAGAATCTTCTGCCTCATAGCTTCACTACATTGTACTTTGTTACACATTATTTACTTCAAATTTTCAGGAATGCTGAAAACTTTTTTTAAAGTATACATAGAAAGTCCAGACTCTTTGGGAGGAGGAGGCAAGCTTTAAACTCTCCTGGTTCCCCTAGACTGGGAGGGGAAAGCACAAAGCATCCCCCTCCTTTTCTCAGTTCTGTATCTTGAGTCAGTTGCACTGTCCATTTGCTGCAAACAAAAATCTCCGTGGGTCACTGAAAATATCATCTATATTAAGCACCATAATTTCTCTCTTTTTTTTTTTTTTTGCCTTGTTTGTCAGTGGGAGCTGGGACAATCTGGTACTGAGAGTACAGAACCAGAGCAGACAGATTGCAGTATTATATCATAAAATCTCTTTCTCCTCTGATGGTTCCGTGTACTTCCTCATCTGAAGCAGCTGCATCATTTTCACAAGACTTAGCAGAAAATTTCTCACACTTAAATCTGATCTACAAGAGACCAGACAACTCTACTGAGGAAAGACTGCTGTTTCAACCATGCAAATTTCTGCTGGGGACAGGAAGAAAAGAGATCAATTCCCAGTATCCTGACCTATGCATGAAAAGAAAAAATATCTTTCCCCGCCTCTCAGCCCCAGAATCTTCCAATCTTCAAGGCAGTGTATCAGTTTGCAACAGAACATGAAGTTTTTCCCCCTTCTTTGTCTCATTTATTAACCATATGCTGATGAGGCACCTGTACACCATCCTTTTTATTACAAGAATGAAGTAATGAGACAAAAATTAGTGTACAAAAAAAAATGTGGAGAAATGTGATTAAAGTTCTTTACCTCTGCATATCACTGGGTGAATGGGAGGACTGCTAGGTCTTGTGAGGTTTTATGTCTGAATTTTGACTTACAGGCTTAAGTGATCACATAAAAAAGGATTACTTACCTATAACTGAGAAATTTCAAGGCTAGGAGAGAACTCATGAAGGACAGAAAGTTGAGAAATCTGAGTATAAGACAGCAATAACAGGACCCAGTGAAAAAAACCAGCAGGTCTTTCCTCTGTGTATTTTTGGAAATTGATGTACTGTTTCAACACCTGCTCAGGATCTAATTTTTAGAACTTAATTGTCCAGTGCGTGTCCATAGCACATTCAAAAGAGTGAGATGGTTAGCATTCAGATATCCTAACCTGACTGAGGTTTAGGATATTCTTTTTCATCAGCCAAAAGAAATTTTTCCTCCCTTTTCTGTAAATGCCGCTCTACCTTGGCACAATGTCACAGTGACCTTCTGGGGTAAAAGAGTCAAAGATTCATTGTAACCGATCAATGTTGTTGCCTCATCAGCCTAAAGGCTTGCTTTAGGGCAACCTGAGAGACTGCCTGCCTGAATCGCTTCCATGACACTTCCAACCTCAGGGTAAAGAGCTTAGGTTTTCCACACAGCAAGGCAGAAGGGCCAATGTGTTCAAGTTTAAGACTGAAATAATACAGAAAATCTAAACATTTACCTGTGCAAGCACCTCTTGTACTTCTGCCTCAGTCGGAAAGCAACCCAGTGACCTGATAATTGAACCAATCTCTCTGAAAGAAAAAAAAAAGAAAGAACATCTTTGCCAGAAAATCTGCAATACAGGAGTGTCTGTGGAAAATCCAGATACCAATTCAGTGCATGCTTATAGGAGTAGGCATGTACAAGCACACACAAGCATATGTACGAGAACTTTTAAGGTAATGTCTTAGTAAGCAATGTCTATTTTTATGGACATTAAATATTCTAGAGCTTTTTTAAAAAAATAGAAGTGTTCCTGTGACTTTCCAAAAAAATTCTGCTTTACCATTTTGCTGCAGTTTAACTTCTCAACTGCTGCCCTCTAATTGATAAGCTTAATTTTAGTTAAATCTACATTTGTATTATTAATAAAAATATTTGGAAACCTATTGATATGAAAGGTAAAAAATTTTTTAAAAATGTTCACATTAAATGATATAAAGATGGAAATTCTAACTGCACTAAAGAACAACTACAAAAGATCAGGAAGGACACAGCCCTGTTATGCCCCTGCTGTGCTCGGAAGGAGTCAAACAGACCAATACAGTGGCTTATCAACACCCTGTTTATGCTGCAAATTAAATTCATAGCTCGCATTTACTGCTCAACCTGGCGCAGTTGTTCCAAGGCTCTAAATAAAATTCTGGCCAAACTGCCAATGCTTAAAAAGAGTTTAAGATGAACATCACACACCAGAAACAAGAGTGTTGTAAATCTGTAAAAAAAGAGTAATAATGACACTTATGGTGTGACTGAAAACAAAATAACAGAAGCATCAATGTTGCTTGTGATTTTCCATCCAATTCTACAACAAAGAAATTCAAGTACATTTGAATAAGTATCCACAGTGCTGGTGGTTCCCATGATTCAGACTTCTGAGGTTTCTTCATCTTCACCAGTACATTTGGTGGAAAAAACTTAGATTGCCTAACAGAAAAAATGGTAGCTAGAAGAAACAATGACCTTTATAAAATGTTCTTACAACAGTAAGGCCCCAAATGTGGCACACCAAGCACACAGAAAACTATACAAGTCAGTTTTTGGCCTCCTCAGATGGGTCCTGAGGAGCTCCTGTTCTGACTGAAAACATGTGAGAAGCACTACAAAAGACAAAAGAGAGGAAAAGGCTGGCTGCACAAAAATAGTTACAAAACAAAACCCAATCCCACACATACAGTTGTTACGAAACAAAGCCATCTGCTCAAATGACTCAGTGAAATCTTGCCCCCTGTCGAAACAAATGGAAGTTTGGCCATTGGCCTCAATGAGGTCAGACATTTAGTCCTATTTTTATAATCCATGTCCATGCATCCTGGTTCTAGTATGAATATGTTGTATTTGATGCTTTCACTCCTGCGCTGCCTCATTTTCCCCAGCTAAAAGTTACTTATAAATATATTCTCTGCCTCCTCAAGAGAAACACAGAGCCCAAATCCTGCCTTTTTGCTGTCCCACACTGTTTCTGCTCTTACAGACTGCCAGAGATAGGCAGGTTGCCATCATCTCCTGCCTCACCTCACACCCTACAAAACTGCAATGTGACTAAGGTAAGCCAGGCCCTGAAATTGTTTGCAAAATCTGGCATTGCTGGCTGCCGTTTGTGGCAGTCTGTGTGTGAGCCAGCATGAGGGTGTTGTTTGAAGTGCCTGTGGTCGAAAAAGTCATGTCACATTTGGAAAGACATGGAGTTAAAGGACACAAATAGGAAACAATATCTTCTCCCCAGCCAATTCCTCTGATTTAGTTTTTCAGCTGTAGTTTCTGCTATGCAGCTTTTAGTATTAAAAAAAATGATGTTTAAAATGAGTTTATGTTCATACAGGTTTTGTAACATAGACGCAATAAAATTTTGGGTCACAGATTTCAACCTACATACACTTTCAATGACAAGACCTGCAAAACCATGAGAGCCCTTGACTCAAGGTGTATTGTAAGCAGCATGAAACAATATAATCTTCCTCATGCTTTATTTCTTACTAACTTGCATTTGCATCTGGAGTCATGCAATACCGATGTAATACTCTGGCAAGCCAGGGTAATTTTCATATTCTTAACAGGAATCTGATATATCAGGCAATAACATTCGTGTATCTGCAACTGTGGTTAAGAATTGTGCTGTACTGCCACCTTCTGATACACAATAATTAGCCATTAATAATCCCATTATTGTGATACAGTCCTGCAACATGAGCCCAGGAATAATCAGACAACAAATTGTTGTCCATTGTTGGCAGCTGTGCTATGACAAAAGTTAATGTGAAACTGTGCATTTACTACATAAAATAGACTTTTGGATGTCCCCTCTAACATGTTATGACTTACTGCCTGAATGAATACATTATAAGAAGTCTACTTGTATCATTTCATTGTTGTAACATTTTCTCAAGCACTATATCCATTCTACAACTGAACATGAGCCAGCAGTGTGCCCAGGTGGCCAAGAAGGCCAGTGGCATCCTGGCTTGTATCAGAAATGGTGTGACAAGCAGGTCCAGGGAGGTTATTCTCCCTCTGTACTCAGCACTGGTGAGACCACTCCTCAAATACTCTGTTCAGTTCTTGGCCCCTCACCACAAGAAGGATGTTGAGGCTCTGGAGTGAGTCCAGAGAAGAGCAACAAAGCTGGTGAGGGGGCTGGAGAACAGGCCTTATGAGGAACAGCTGAGAGAGCTGGGGTTGTTTAGCCTGGAGAAGAGGAGGCTNTTGATAGGAATGGTTGAACTCAATGATCCAGTGGGTCTTTTCCAACCTGGTGATTCTATCACAGAATCACAGAATTACCATGTTGGAAGAGACCCACTGGATCATCGAGTCCAGCCATTCCCACCAATCTCTAAACCATGCCCCTCAGCGCCTCGTCCACCCATCCCTTAAACACCTCCAGGGAAGGTGATTCTATGACTACAGCTGTGTAGCCAGGACTGCAGATGTAAATGACAAACATGTAAACAAATAGTATGTCACAGTGCAGTGTGAGCTAGAGGCTTCACAGGGCTGAGGAGGCGCAGGGTCTCTCCATGGCGGGTGGCAGGGTTTATCTCACCAAACACCCAGGAGAAGCAGGGCAGCCTGCTCAGGACAGCCCCAGTCCCTCCCTGATGATGGGCCAAGAGATTTAAGCAAGCACTCTTCCAAAAGAGCTCTATGGGCAAGGCAACAGCAGTAGCATTGACCACTGCAACGTACCCTGAAATTCTCCTTGTCCAGTATAACTGAAAAATCATTTCACTCCTATGAAGTACCCATAATTTCTTAAATTTAGAAGCACTAGAAAGCATGCATTGATAAAACCATCACATAAATATTTTGCATCACTTTCATCTATATTTTATAATGAGAAAAGATGCTTGGAACATTTAAAGATGTTTTCCAATTTGGCTTTGTGAGGAATGTCTAATAACAACAATTTCACCAGTTCTCACATTCCTTTTTAGTGTTTACACTTGATAATTGATTTATAAATAAAAGCTCTGGTGATATTCTTAGGAAAATAATAATTGGAAAATTACTTCAGCCAACTTCAGTGCCAACAGTTTATAACAACTTCATAACCTGCTCAGTGGGACATAAACATGTGTATTTTATAACAAAAGCCATAGTGTTATGTGTGCAGAAGTTCATGTTAAAACAAAGTTAAAGTAGCACTATCAAATAACTAAACTTAAAAAATAATATTGTTCAGGAATTTTTAAATTTGACTTCCTCTAGCTCTGCATCTTGTAGCCAGCTATGCCCTGATCAGTCTAACAGTCTGTGTTTTTATCTTCCACTGAACTCCTTCAGGTATCTATTTTGCTGGCATTTCCATGACATTGCATGCTAAAGGCACAACACGTGCAGTTCTCCCTCCTGACTCTCATCTGTGCATCCCATTCCCTCAGTTCTGCTTATCCTACTTCAAAAATGAAAAAGCTGAACAAAGAGAACAAAAAGAATGGCCAGGCTTATTAAACAGCATCTCCTAAAAGATTAAACACATCCAGACTCTTCAAGCCTAAATTTCTGTGACGGAGGACAGATGTGGCAGCCAGCAATGAAATTATTAATGGTGTCAAAAAGATCAATAGAGAGCAATTGTTTGTTATTTATCATCAGACAAAAAAAAAACCCCAAACCAAACAGGTGCCATTTATAATGCGGAAGATGTACAAAACCAATAAGAAATATTGCATGTTTGCTCAATTCCTTACATTCCTCCCCCAAGTAACGACTAGCAGCTCAGATGAGAATACTGGGATAAATGATCTTTTAGTGCAATAAAGTATGATAAACTTTATGTTTGTTATATTACTACTGTTGTTAAATTATACAATGAAATTACACGCACGTTTCTTCCAAGTCTCCTAAAAGCACTCCCTGTCAGATCAATATCCACCATTACTCCCGAGGAAGAGGGATGCACAGGATTCATGGCAGTTGGAGACACCTACTGAGAGCAGGTAATGCTGACACACACTGGGAAGGATACCCCTTGATGTGTCAGAATTATCCTGAAAGCAAGGGGATACTTATGGGATCCAGAGCCTTTAGTGCCAAATGAGCTATCAGAGCAGAGATTTGCTAGTAATAATTGTAGCCTAAGACTTCTTGCAGTTCCCTCTTGCCTTTTTACTCCACCAGTCCCAGCATCCTTCTCCTTAAGCAGTTTCAGTCTTCAGCCAATGAATAATGCAAAATGTCTATTAAGCAAGGAAAGATGCACTTTTCCAATCAGGGCCAAAAGGACTATTTCAATTACATTTTCTGGTAAAGCAGAGGCTGGTTTAGGAAGATATTTACTTCTGTTAGATTCTGTAACATTTCTGTGTGAACATATTTACAAACCTGACATCCAGGGTTTTGCTCTCCTCATGGTCAAACTGTGATTCTCTGACTCNCTATTTTGCTGGCATTTCCATGACATTGCATGCTAAAGGCACAACACGTGCAGTTCTCCCTCCTGACTCTCATCTGTGCATCCCATTCCCTCAGTTCTGCTTATCCTACTTCAAAAAGGAGAAAGCTGAACAAAGAGAACAAAAAGAATGGCCAGGCTTATTAAACAGCATCTCCTAAAAGATTAAACACATCCAGACTCTTCAGGCCTAAATTTCTGTGATGGAGGACAGATGTGACAGCCAGCAATGAAATTATTAATGGTGTCAAAAAGATCAATAGAGAGCAATTGTTTGCTATTTATCANAAGAAATATTGCATGTTTGCTCAATTCCTTACATTCCTCCCCCAAGTAACGACTAGCAGCTCAGATGAGAATACTGGGATAAATGATCTTTTAGTGCAATAAAGTATGATAAACTTTATGTTTGTTATATTACTACTGTTGTTAAATTATACAATGAAATTACACGCACGTTTCTTCCAAGTCTCCTAAAAGCACTCCCTGTCAGATCAATATCCACCATTACTCCCGAGGAAGAGGGATGCACAGGATTCATGGCAGTTGGAGACACCTACTGAGAGCAGGTAATGCTGACACACACTGGGAAGGATACCCCTTGATGTGTCAGAATTATCCTGAAAGCAAGGGGATACTTATGGGATCCAGAGCCTTTAGTGCCAAATGAGCTATCAGAGCAGAGATTTGCTAGTAATAATTGTAGCCTAAGACTTCTTGCAGTTCCCTCTTGCCTTTTTACTCCACCAGTCCCAGCATCCTTCTCCTTAAGCAGTTTCAGTCTTCAGCCAATGAATAACGCAAAATGTCTATTAAGCAAGGAAAGATGCACTTTTCAAATCAGGGCAAAAAGGACTATTTCAATTACATTTTCTGGTAAAGCAGAGGCTGGTTTAGGGAGATATTTACTTCTATGTTAGATTCTGTAACATTTCTGTGTGAACATATTTACAAACCTGACATCCAGAGTTTTACTCTCCTCATGGTCAAACTGTGATTCTCTGACTCTGTGAAACACCTCAAAAGCTTCTACAATCTTTTTCTCAACTTCAGCTACCGTGCGATCTGCAAAAAGAAACATAACAAAATATTCATTGAGCTGTTGCAACCAATTTATTTCCAGTTTGAGAACTGTAACAGCAGAAGCACCAAAACTGATAAACAGATAGGAAAAAAGGTACTTTGAAAAAAAAGCAATAGTTATTCTGAAAAAGAACCCACTCTAAATTCAGAATCTGCCATGTATATTAGCAATGTGGCCTTGCTATGGCTTTGCAGATACACCAAGCCTGGTGGTAATGGTGCATCTCAGCTTCCTGATCACCCAGCTGTCCAGGTGCGGACCCTGTACAGAGTGTGCCATGGCTCCTTCTGGACCACCAGCCTGAGCCTTTCCTGAACACCAAGGTGCCAGTCATATGAGCAAGGCAAATGTGGGCCCAGGCTTGCCTTGAGATGGGCCTGAGTCACTTCATCCAGGTCCCTGCATCTAAGGAAACGCTGGTGATCTTATGCCCACTACATAAGCAATAAAATGTGAGAAGCTGAGAACCAGGAATTAAAAGACAGCTAAGATGGGTGCAGCGTGATTGTCTCTCGCAGTAAATACTTTACTGTAACAGTTTGGAAAGGAAGATGATCTCAGCAAAGGGGAAGAAGTAATTTGCTGCATTCACCTTTCATATCTCAGTCTCAAAGAATGGGGGAAAAAGAACCACAAGTTACCACAATTATATCTCATCTAAAGCCAGAAACTACATTCCTGGGGTAAGGGAAGTGCCAGGAAATAAATTCTGAAGAAAGAAATGTAGAGAGGAAGGGGACTATCTGAAAACAACCCTTCCTGGTGGGAAGCCACTACAGAGTGAGTGTGTTAGCCCATTTATTAATATTTGACTCCAAGAAGGCAGAACACAGGAAGCAAAGTGATATGGAGTTAACCTGTTCCTGTGGCTAAATACAGTCCCAAACTCCAGCCAGCAAACCAACTCTCAGGAGGCAGCACTTTGTGAGCTAGCCCCAGGGCCTCCAGATGCCTCAGGGAAATCTGAGTGACAGTCAGAACATGAGATTGGTAAGAGGGACTCTTTGTTTTCTCATTTTCACATTTATTTTCTGTATTTTCAACATAATAATTAAAACACAGCTCTCCTCTATTAGATTATTTATAATCTTCCTTAGGCTTATCCGGTGTCGTGTGGTTGAGCAGCTCTGTCCAACACTAAACCACTGGACCTTGTTTCCACAGGCATAACAAATTCATACCTAGTTTTCTACAGTCCCTAGAGTTCAGGAATCCCTGGGCTGCAGTGTGCAGCCAGTTTTTTTTATTTCCTCCCTTGCCCTCCTGACAGAAATTCCTGCTTTCTGCCAAAGGGTGTCAGAACTGAACACTGCTAAACAACACATTTGCTTTGTGATGTGCCCATCTTTATCTCAATCCATGAGTTTTTTCATTGCATTTTCTCTCCCCACATGGTTGAAGAGGGTGGAGAGCAGCTGGGCTGGTGCCTGGCAGCTGGCCAACGTCAACCCACCATAGGCTGCAAGCAACTTCAGTACAGTAGTGGACTGACCCAGACAGAAGGAAGCTCTTCTTCATATGGAAGAGAAGTGCAACCCCTTATAAAGATGCAGGTGACTCCTGCCTTACATCTGTGTCTCATACTGAACAGAGGGTACATAAAGATAAAAGAGGTAGGAATATATCCTGGATTCCTCTCTCTGACTTTATTACCCTGATGGAAGCATGGGCAGGTACATGCATGATGGACTGGAGACTGGAGCTCATTGAGGAGAAGTGCCCTGTTCAGTACCCAGACATGGGACAAGCTGTACTCTTCTCATAGCTTGACAATAATGCCTACTTTCTATGTGCCTAAGCAGTAAAATACACATTTAATTCCTTTACAAAAAAAAACACAGTTAAATCCAAGTGGACCTGGCTCCTCATAGAAGAGGCCCTAAAGAGTCACAAACTATTAAGTTTCATGGGAGTTTTTTTCAGTGACTTCAGAAAGTCCTGGATCCACTGTTGGAGTTTAGTTCCTGAGATCAGGCACTTCAACTGTACACTATGTCTTGCAATACAGAAATGCTAAAGGAATATTTATAGCTGTATACTCTTGATGAGTGAGCCTTCTGTAGAAATAAAAATTAAACTGGGGGAAGCAGGGAGAGATTCCCAGAACTGGAACCATGTAGCCATCCAGGCTTCTCATGCTTTGCCTTTGTGAAAATAGTATACATTAATCTTAATGGCTTCAAGAGGCTTGTCAAAATAAGGTCCTGAAATGAAACAAACTTGATGATTTAATCTAGGTACTGGATAATTTATATTTCTTCCAAGAACTGAGAGGAAGTTGTGACTAAGAGCTTTATCGATGGAAGAAAACATAATATACTGTAGTCCTCTCAAAAACTCTGAGAGATGAGTGAACACCTAATATGCTATTGCGTATATCTCTCAGCTAGTTATCTGAAGACCTCTGTGATTCAGTCTAAAACTCTATTTGGGAGGGAGAGAAGATGGATTCCAGCTCTAGGACAATGGATACAAGTTTAAAATTACACCTTCAAGAAGGGCATCAAGAGATGAGACATGCAGTTAATTTAGCAGACATGATGCTCTGATGTACGGAAATCTTTCTGTAGTAGCAGACTGCTCCACGGGTAAATCAACAAAAGTTTTATGTTGCCCCATGGAACACTGAGCACTTTTTAGGACAGAAATACCTATGCTGTGATAGAACAAACGATTTCTACTATCTAGAAAAACAATACATAATTTCAAAGATAAAGTTATCTGATTACTTCTAATAGCTTAATGAATAAATATTGAAACACACTATGCCAAAATAGATTCCAATACCTACAATTACTGGTTCCCTCAAACATGTCCTAATTTACTATTTCCATACTATTTCCATTTTTATGCTGCTAAAATGGTTCAGATACTTGTCATTTTTTTCTCATTTTCTCATTCTCATTTATTTTGCTACCGCATTTGCAATAAGAAAACAAAATGTCCTAAAATCCATACCTCAGACACATTAACTGGAAAGTCTATTCCCTATCAGTTTTCTTTCCTGTACTACCCTTTGCTATTTTCCCAGTTTGTTTACCACGAACAAGATAAAGCTCCAGATGCTGCCAGTTAAGTAAGACTGCCAGGGAGCTGAGACTCCCAAATTAATTCTGGTGGTTCTTTCAGACTGAATTGTTCCTCTTCAGCTTCTCCAGACTGTTCCCCAGCACTCTGAGGCTCTTTTGAAGCCAGTCCTTAAGCAGCCCGCCTGCCTCTGTTGTGACATTACTTCTTCAAAGACCACAGCTTCACTCTTTGTAGGGAACAGAAGCAATTAAATAGATGTGGCTCTGCCAGGCTCTTGAGTAATGAGCATTTTTTAAAGTGATCTCTAGTTGATATAATTTGCTAGATTCTATCTATTTGTCGTTTAACGTACAAGCTTGCTTTCTCTTCCTCCTTGGGGCCTGTTGTTCTGATGGTTCAAACAGCCAACCCTGTCTTTCACTGAAGATAAATTATGTGCAGAAAAAAGAGATATCAAAAGAACAGGTAGGCCAACATGAAAAAAAATCTAAAAAACATCTAAAATGAATCTATTTACACTATAAGATGAAACTCTTTTCATGCTATGTAAAGAGTAAAATTAAGGGTTGATTTGTAGAAGTATTTTATTACTTAGTGTTACTGCCCAACACACCTGAAACATTCATTTTTATAAACATTAATAAAGGTATATTGTGATATAGTCAATTTTATATTTAAACTTCGGTACGCATGTGAACTACTCCATCCTCTCTTCATGGTAGTATGTTATGGTTATAAGCAGGTGTGAGGAAGCCCCTGAGGCCTCTGGTGACAGAAAAGTTTCTCACTGGGAGCTGCCTTGCTGAACCAATCAGTCTGAAAGGAAAAAAAACACAACTGGAAAACCCTCACACAGTGACAAATAGTTTTAGAGTCTTTATATGTTGTTGTTTTGGTTTTATTTAAAAGTGGAGCTATCAACAGATTATTTATAGATGTCCCCATCCACCAACCAGGGCTTATCAGCAGGAAATACAGAATAGTGCCATTAGCTACATACTCAGCACCATTTCTTCTCTTTTCCACTAGCCATTATTTCAATCAAAAAGTAGGCAGCAACTTTGGTCCTGTCAGCTGCAAATGTGGGAATGTGATGTAAAGATTGACATGAAGGAAAAGGAGCATTTTTAAGAAGGTTCTGGACACAAAGGGGACATGGCTGTACAGGCAGCCACATGAGAAAGTGGGAGTTTTAAATCCTCCTGCAATCTCCACTTGACTTCAGTGAACCATCTCTTTCTGCTCACAGATCCAAGCTATGGTATGTAACCATCCCAAACACACTGCTCCAGTACTCTTCCATAAGAGGCCCCTATGATCACCCTTTGCAAATCCTAACTCTTTCCAACATCCCCAAAATCAAAACACCCTCTGTCTTGCCATACAGTGCAAATCGAAAGGAGAGGTGAGAAGGTGGTTCAGCTACAGGGAATATCTGAGCCAGCTGGAGGTGGGAAAGGTACAAAACAAAGTAAGTGTGAAGTCCCTGCCTAAAAACTGAGGCTGCTCACTTCATGGTCAAAATAAAAAGGTATGGCCAACAAGCAGAAACAGCTAAACAGATCTTACTCCTTACAGCCTCAATATGGAGTTAAAATCTTAGAAATGTGTCAAGATGAAGGAACAATTCCCCAGTAAAAAGGAGATTCCTCAAGATGTGAAACGAGTACCATATTCCCTTTAAGGGTGATTCTCCATTTATTGTCTAGGTGTACAAGGTAAAAGCATGCAAGATATTTGTCTTTAATATTTGCAGCCACTGTTCACTGTCTCATCTGACCTCTTCCAAAATCCTTCACAAAACTACTAATGGAAAAATAAGGGCAAAATAATTGGAGGGGCACAGAACAAAACTGACTGTAGCTCTAACAAGAATAAAGGTACTGTACATTTGCTTAAACACAAAGCAAAAAACATTCATTAACAGTCTTCACAGCTGTAGCTCTGAGGAGGTTATCAATTCCCTCTTCTGAGATAATCAGGCTTTTAAGCAACTGTGAAGTGGACTATCATCTAGGTTAAGATACTAAAAAGCACTCACAATAGTCAGCATCACCACCACAGGTGAAACCTCCAGCATTCTCAAATAAGCTCATCAGTTTTATCAAGACATGTTTCCAGGGAAAAAAAGGGGGGGGAAAGCCAGTGTGGTATCATAAAATGAATTCTTGGTTATAACATCAGCATAAGGTGTTCCCATGCTACTGCTTCTCTTTCCTAACTCCAAAGTGAAGTATACAACACCCTGCATTATTCTGCTAAAAATGTGTGTGTTGCCTTCATGCTAAATGGGGGAGCTTAACTGACATAAAGGTAATTCAGAAACTTTGCCTAACTCCAAAGAAATAAAACTTACAGCATTTAACTACTTCTATTTTAAGGAAATTACTGAGGAAAGTGAACACAAGGAGAAAACAATCTTGAGGCCATTTGAATCTGACTTATTAGCCAGACCTTTCTGCTCTGTAGAAGAAAAGGCATACATTAGATTTTCTCTAGTGACCTCCTTAATTCCAGGGGAAGCTTAATGTACAGTCAGCCTAATACGCTGAAATAGTAGCTGTATGCAGTACTCTAAAAATACTGAGGCAAGAGAAATATTTTCTTCTCTATTCTGTACCTCCTATGGCATGTATCATATTAATATATTAGATACCAAAACAGAAACAAACACTATGATTAAGCTGTAAGCTTGTGGAATATGCAATGTTATTTCTCTGTACTTTGTGATACATAATGGATTAGGTTAAGATTTGTGCCCATTGAAGAGACTTCATTCTAGAAAGACAAATCAAGAAGATCCTGAAGAAAAGAACAGAAATTTATAAAGCAGTTTGATTCTTCCAAAGAAGGGGTAAACCAATTCTTGAACTGCAACCTGAATAAAACAGGTTGAGATAAATGTATTGATGGCAGCAATGAGAAATGCATCACCTGAGTTTAGCCATTCAGATTGAGTGAAGAGATACAAGTTTCATTATGTTAGGTTAACCAAACTAAAGTTATCAATAAATGACCAGGCTGAGTTATTCTCTGCCAGTGTTATCTACTCCAGTTTGGGAACCTGAGCCATGACCTGCAGACTCAGGAAAGGGATAATCCTTTCTCTCCTGGATGAGAAGCATCCCATGTTATCACAGATGATACACACTCTAAAGTGTAGTCTGTTTCCTGGACAAGAATAAAGGAGTTTAACAGGTCTCCGCAGAGGTCACTTTCAAGCATTCTCAAATTAAGTTTCAAGAACAGCGAAAGCAATTTCTTTTACTTTTTTTCACAATTGTTGAGAACTAGCCATATTGTTGCTTCCTATTGTTTACATTTGTCACAGTATAAACCATGTGGCATCTAGCTAAAAAAGCAAGCCCCACCAGCACTGTGAATGAACAAAACCAAAACCCTACACTCATCGTCTGTGCACTCAACCTTGGGAGAAAAGCATTGCTTCACCCTACCATCAAACCTCTTTTCAAATGGTAGTACATGCAAGAGCTGAAAAATTCTCTGGTTGTTTCACCACAGTAGCTGCCTTACATAAAACTAACAGAGAAGAAAAAATAAAGGGACTATATTTAAAAATAGATACACAGAATGAAGCTCTCAGAGTGGAGCAATCAGAACAATTTTTGCACAGTACCATGGCACGTGATGCGAATAACCATGAGAACAAAACCACTGACAGCAAATAAGGGTTTAGAAAAATCAAGTAATTAATTTGATGTCTGATAATAAAATACAGGCTGTCAGTTTGACAAGGCTGTGGCAAAGTTAAGTGCAAAAGCTACTTCAAATTCTGACACAAAAGTATTAAACACTTTTTTTCCTTTTTGTCTTCTTTACGTAAGACAATTGTAACATCAGCAAAATATATAATAAAGTGATGTTGAAAATTAAGCACTGTCTTGACTCCAGCTCTGGCTATTGAAATGAGATTATTTTATAGAATGACGCTAATAATAATAAACCCTAACATAGTTCAGATCAACCACAATGGAGATATTTTGGTTATTGCAGTTAAAAGTTGACAAACCCAAAAAATATATGACAACTGTGCATTACAAGCTCAAAGTTGAGAAAATGTGACGGCCTTCAAAACATTTTTTGTATTAAGGTGGCATTGATTTAAAAGGGAATGTTCACCATTGACAAAGTTCTTGTTCCTGTTAACTCTCCCCAGAGGTGGTGGAATCACGATCAGTCTTGCCTTCCCTTCTGGATCAAAGATGGCTCTTCACCAATGGAGAAAATATTTCTTTCCCCCAGGGTACACATTCTTGCAGGTCATCAAATTCATTTTAATGCTCTCACTCCTGGTTGCTCTTGCAAAATGCCATTGGTTTGCTGGGCAAACAGCTCCCACACCAATCCACAGAGATCAGCCTATATCCTCAGTATTTGATAACTCATACATATCTGCCTTGATTCAGAATGATGTAACAGCCTGAACAGCTGCCGCGTTAAACCTGACTCCCACATCCTTACCAGAATCCTGTTTGCTTGCTCTGTCCAGAGCTTGCACTATATTTCTTAAAGTCAGAGGATGCAGATGGCAAATTACATCAGTGTGAAGCCCCAGTGGAACCACAACCACTGCCTGGGCTTGCTGCAGATAATGCATTTGCCTGTGGGAATGGAGAAGAGCAAATTACAAGGGATATCCTTGCTACCCCCACAAAATCCTTGACAGATGCTTGCTGTAACACAAAATTGTCCATATGTTGGGGGGACCAGTAAACTACTATTTTCTGCATCACTCTCTGTCCTACAGCCCTGACAGCCTCCCCGTGCCCAGGCGTCCAGAGCAGAAACATTTCCCTGGTTCTACCCAATTCTTTTTGGAGGTCTCCAGAAAAGAGGACTGCATTGTGTTTGTCAAAGAAATAAAAGGCATAAAGACTTCCTATACATAAAATACAAAGCAAAATTACTCTGAATTTACTGAAACTTTTTATAATAGATAGGCTGAGAGAACTAAGTTTGTTCAGCCTAGAGAGGAGAAGGCTCGGGGGCAACCTGATAGCAGCCTTCCAGTACCTAAATAGAGCCTACAGAAAGCAGGGGAGGGGATCTTCATCAGAGAATGCAGGGATAGGATGAAGGGTAATGGTTTGAAGCTGGAAAAGGGGTGATTTAGATTAGACATTAGGAGAAATCTTTTACCATGAGGGTGGTGAGGCACTGGAACAGGTTGCCCAGAGAAGTCACGGATGCCCCATGTCTGGAGGTGTTCAAGGCCAGATTGGATGAGGCTTTGAGCAACCTGGTCTAGTGGAAGGTGTCCCTGCCTATGCAGGAGTGTAGAAAGTGCATAATCTTTAAGGCCCCTTCCAACTCAAACCGTTCTGTAATTCTCTAATCGAGTAGAACTTACAAGTGAATGGAAGAGGGTCAGTGCCTGTTGAATGTTGCAAGTGACTAAGTGGAACTAGGTCCAGCAGTAATCCTGCTAGTGTCATACAGTGCTTCTCAGGGTCTGTAGAACTAAGTGACCTTCAGGGCTGGACATGTGGCAGGTCTGCTGGTGGGGAAGGCATACGGATGTTTGGTGGCATTGAAAAAAGAAGCAGAAGCATGTGGTGAGGATGTGGCAAGGGATACAATTCTGCCTTTCCTATTACTTGGCTGAGCTCCTTCAACAAAAATGTACACGGGCAGAGGGGGCTGATACCACCTGCTGACTCTTGCCCTAGAGCACTGTTCCCTCTGGAATAGCACCTCTTTGCTCTGCTGAATCTCCTTTCCCAGCTTTGTTCTTTTGTCATCATCATCTTCACATCTCTTCAGGTGCCACCTTCTGTCCTTGGCAGTCTAGATCCAGCTCCAGGTGATGCGAACTATTTTTCAGGAAAAGGAAGGGGGTGATTAGTCTCTTCCCTGCCCTATAGGGACACCTTGCTGTTCAAAGAGTTCCTGGGCACCTTGTTACTGAGAACAAGTGAAGTATATGCAATCCTGGGACACATGGGGGAAGGATGCTACCTATGGTTTGCTAGGAAACTGCATTCCCTGTGGGCAGCTAGTCTGAGTAATGCAACACAGGCACCTATCAATCCATGCCAGGGACAGCACTTTATGCATCTCAGGAAAGGCTTGACAAAATATGCCCTGGTGGTTTTACTGTACATAATCTGTGTAGACATGGTATATCTACATACATATCTAAAGATACTGAAGCACAAGTCTTTGTAAACATCATCAGAGAGGTCCATGGTCCTGGGAGATGATTAAGGAATACCACCTAGCTGTACTCAGCTAGAGTTCAATTTTCTCGAGCCTCTTTGATGAGCAATCAATTTTTCAAAATCTTTTTCATGGGATAGTACAGAAGTTCTTCCCATTTTTACTGCACAAAATGAATTTCTGATTTGATTTGTGTCTGCCAAAGAGGAGAAATGGAGGTGTAGTGGCTGACTGGTTGGTACAACCATGCATCTCGGATGTAGCACGCATGTCGTTCTAGGTCAAAACAATTATGACAAGACAGACTCCTAAGCCACCACAAACCCAGGCAGTGGCACATCGCAACATCTAGCCAAGACAAGCTAGTTCAGCCTTTGGAAATGCAGATGTGCATACTGGGGCCAGAATTTGGCTACTGCATTTGATTTTCTTACTAATGAAGTGTTCTGGACCTAGCAGCACCCCTAGGGAAAAAGCAAGTCAGAAAAGAAAGCCACAGGTTGGCCTAATTCAAATTAAAATTACAAAACATTCTGACATTTTCTAGTGAGTAATTTGCAAGCCACGCTACAACATTCTTTTTACATCTGTGAGGAAAATGGTCCAGTGGAGGCTGCCATCCCCTGCCTTGCTGTTGGTAGTAGGCAGAAGCCCTTCCATCAGGAAATGGCAAAGCAAGTTGGATTCCCACGTACTCAGCATCACGGGCAGTTTTCTGCTTTCTGTTCTGGCCAGTATGATACTGTGCAAGATTACTACTTGTAAGTGGCAAGGAAGTGCACAAGCAAATATTTGGCACCCAGCCCTCCTCCAGCTCCAATTTACTGTTCTGCTGCTGCTGCTCTAAGGACTACGTGCAGCCTTGACCCAGCCACAGCCCTCA
Source organism: Piaya cayana (assembly GCA_013389865.1). NCBI lineage: Eukaryota > Metazoa > Chordata > Aves > Cuculiformes > Coccyzidae > Piaya > Piaya cayana. Next base: position 39,225 of record WAAB01024179.1, read on the forward strand.
GCTCCTCCTGCCACCCCCTGCTGTCCCCCTGGCTCTTGGGGCTATGGCAGTAAACACCCAGTGACAAGCACCTTGCTGTGAGAGGTCACGGATCTGTCTTGCACCTTTCCCTGTAGCTACAGCTCACAGATTTTTATCACCCTGAGTATAAAGTCTGTCCAAGCTTTGAAGCAGTCAATAGTGACAGCTAATGCCCTGACCTTCTTAAAGCACCTTACTCCTTGTATCCTAACCTACTCTCACACTGGTTTTAAATAGTGCAGGATCAAGCTGTGAACAGTAACATTCAGCTTACTGACTATATCCTCTGGTGAATGCATAGCACCAGGAAACAGAAGGAATGCATGCAGGGTATGTTCTGTGAATGCCCAAATCTCAGATAAAAAGCAGGGATAATCTCTTAGAGCTTAAAAGAATCATTAGAGTCATCATTACTTTCAGCAAAAAATGCTTGGCAGCCCTCCTGAGCATCTTACAAAAATACTACAGCTCCTCTCCTGACCATAGCAGATTTTCTTTTACCTGCTTTCACGTAAGTTTGTTTTCCCACACTGTGCATTTCCTGTTGCAGAGATCTTGCAGAAAAGCCTTTTTTTCCCCTAATAATTGAACACGTGTGAAAACTTTTTTTTTTCTCAAATTTGCCTTTTTGCCCTTCTTGGAGGGAAGGGTGGGATGAAACAGGCCTCAATACACTGGCATGGAACAGTTACAGTGATCTTACAGGGCACAAAAAAACTATTGAGCCCTGGATTTTCATTTTCATTTGACAAGCTGTCAAACATTTAATGTCAGGAGTAGCTTTAACATTTTTAGAGCAACAATCAGAACACAGCATGGAATGTTCAACTATGACTCCTGGGATTTGGACCTGTGTGTCTTTCCAAGCAGTTGACCACAGCCATTCTGCTTTAGTTCCACATGCCTCACAACTTTTGTAGATTATTACTTGGGAAGAAGCACATAAAAAGGACTCTCTGGAATAAATAACAGGTCTGAGTTATGACATAGATTTCAGCAAGCACATCATCATTTTGCAGCTACTCAAGCAGTGATTGAGCCTGACTTCAAGAAGACTGGGGCTTCATGAGCCAAAGCGGCAAGCTCTGAGTAACGTCACTCACCCTAACCATTTGCAGAGGTCCAGCTCTGACAGTAAAGCTCTCCTGTTAGGTGCTGTCAAATACTTGCTATTGCATGCAACAAACACTGAGGGCAGTCAAACAACTTGCAAAACGCTGGGAGAAAATCCTTTCCTTTCTTCTCTTCTAAGCAAAGGATGTGGAAATACATCTCCAGTCATTCACACAAAGCAAGGAAGCCCCATCTATGCATAGATCTGAATTACCAGCTGAACGCCTGTGATTCACAGATAATATACAATCATATCTTATACTTCTCTTGAGGAAAGCCATGATATTATCTTCCCTACACAGAAATGAAAGAAATGCCAATGCGTGAAGTTTTTCAGCCTGCAAAAAAAATTTGTGACACTTTTTTAAAGTCAATACCGGCTGCATGCAATCTCCCCTTTCATAAGGCAGAGATAAGCTCAGCATAAATCTCCGTTAGGGATGTCTTGCACATCCCTGAAATCCCAGCTCTGGTAGTTGTACCAGTCAGGACTCCTGTTGCAGCTCAGAACTGGCAAAAAACATTAATCTCTTCTGTGCAATTTGTTCCTATCTTTCATCTCAGCCACACCTGGGACATAATGAAAGAGTTATGTCTAGCCCATACTTATATTCTCTTTCATCACCTACAGCGAACTGCCCTGTGAGGATATGTAGCTCTCCTGGTGATCCTGAGAGCCTTGTTATACCTCCAGCTGCTGCAGAAGTGCTTACCCAGGCTACAATAATAGAAGAATAACAGTCACATTGCTATGCTGTGTGGTTGCAGAAGGCATTTGCCTCCATTCTTCCTGTAGTCTCCACACAGCTGGTCCCAGAAGCGGATGACAGAGCCACAAGGGACAACTCTTAACCCTCACAACCTACAATACACACGTCCCACACACCAAGCTCTAGCAAAGTGCAGAAATACACAATGCTGTGTGCCCCACAACTGCAGCTCCCACCACCATCGATGTGGGATGGCCCCAAGAGGGCACTGGATAGCTTGTCACCAAGGGCACATCTTACTGCGTATAAGGCAGCACTAAGTATCACCTAAACTGAATAAGTCTACTAAACTGCCTCTGCACACAAATTGCTCAAGTCGTCTGGAACCAGGGACCAGAACCAAGTGGATATTAGTGCTCTGAGAATGTGTTTATTTTAAACATAGCTTAACTATAGCAACACAGTAGTCCTGCTGGAATACAACACTTTACAAACTTTCTTTATTTTGAAGAACCTGTAATTGTCTACAACATAATAGAAGAGTGAGAGGATTTAAGTATGACTTTTAATTTATACTGCTGTTATGTGACCTATCCTCAGCCTTTCAATTTGCCTGACAGGGTCTCAAATGGGCTAAAAAAATTCCATTTCTAACTGGCTGCAGTTCTATCTGCACCAAGAGCTTTGCTCAGGCTAAGGAAGATTGTGGCAGTGAAACAAAATGGCAAGGTGTTACAGGGGTTTGCTTCAGCTGCTCCCATTTTAAGGAGCTGTCTTGAAAGTTATTGCTTACAGTGCTAAATCATTTTCTCCACATATCATGAATGAATATGAACATCCCATTTTCTTTTGTTTGCATAAGAGTAACATTCTGAATTTGAACCACATTTCAACTGACAAATTTAAGACACATTTATCATCAATGGGTCATAAGATTTACTTCTATAATCATTTAAGGAAAGTTAAGCTAAAGAAGAGAGCTGGTACACAGAGGAAAAAGGGATACACACAAAGATGTCCACAGATAAATTTCAGAATTCTCTAATTTTCATCCTGACCAACAGCAGTAATGGCCCAGAACCTCCTGTGACATTACAGCTGCTATGCAATAATCCTTATCATTTTTAAGATGGAGTTTGGTAAGTTTTTCAAAGTTAAGGTTGTGCACAGCCCCAAGCTGGGCTCAAGAAAATCCCTTCCAATCTTAGGCTCATGGGGCTCTTGCATCCCACCCATGACTATGTAACACTGAGTAGTAAGGGTGTCACATTCCCAGAAATCTGGAAGACTGTATTTTCTCAAATATTAACATTGACAATTAAAGACCACCTACAAAAATATGTCCTGTGACTTGTCAGGTAGCATGTAATCCAACCTCAAAAGCCACGGGGGCAGAGGTGGGGTTTGGGACCTCCTGCCCCTTACCGTACCAACAGCACAGTACCCTGCAGCTACTTCTCCCCTCAGGATACTCTGCAGGATGCATAGATGTTCCCCCCATCTGGAGGAAAAGCCCACGGGCTCCCTCTCAAGCACATTGAACAACATCTCCATGTCAGACCTTTGTTACTCAAAAGACCCTTAGCTTGCCACCATGACCTTCAGCCTGCCACTTCTAATTGCCAATAGCAACAAAGCAGTATCTGTTCACACAAAATAAAGGTACTGCTAAAGTAAAAAACCACAACTCTTTAGACCTCAGAATAATTAGTATGTAGACAAAGAAATTCTTAATAATATGTTAAGTATTGTTGGAGACAGAATTTGTGGGAGTTCTCAAGCTCCCTGTCAGCAGCACGTATCTGCTGGTGAGCATTGTTTAAAAGACAAATAGTTTAAAGCCTTTCTGCACACCACCCAACTTCTTATTCAATAAGTCAACTATAAGTAGTGCCAAACTGAAAAACTTCTGCAATTTTGTGCACCATGGAAACAAGAAAGCTGTCAATCTGCCATTACCTATTCTGCATCCATTTGAAATAAGCCATTCCTACAGGAGTATAGCCAAGAGGATCGGATCTATAGCCTGTGTTCACCCATGGGAGAATAATATAATTTTTTCTTTCACTCTCAAACAAGTACAGATATTAAAATATAACTCAGATTGATGTCAAGGTGTATGTCTGACTGTGGTACAAACTAATAAAAGCTATAAACTTTTCTCCTGATATAATTTCTCGCAGCAACATCAACAAGAGGATATAAAAATATTCATAGTGCTCATCTGTAAATTCCACTGTGATAAAACCATACATTGATTTCCTACATGTTCTCATATATTCAGGTTTTCTCCTAGAGCTGAAATATTGCTTGCTTGAGCCTTACAAAAGCTACTTATTTTTAACAACTCATACTGATTTTATATTTTTTTCCACAAATGAAATACTAACACTTTTAAATTATTTTTTTCTGATGGACTACTTCAGCCTGAAAGGTTATTATGAGCGTTCAACCCATAGCTTTTGTGCCTTTCAAATTTGTGAAACCCTCAAAACCACATTTTAAAATCCTCAATATAGCAAGACCCTTAAATATATTCACGTGCTTAAATGTCATGTGCATCGTGTTATCCCATTCTGTGGCTTCCCTGAAGTGATACACAGCTCAAGCACTTTTCTGTGTCAGGTTTGAAACTCTCGTGTAAACTACGTGTGGTCTGAGCAGAATTAAGGGTTACAGCTGCCTACAGTGCTCATGGCAGCTACTAGGCTCTCTAAGCTTGGACTTAAGAGTTTTATCAGCACAGAGTAAGCAGTGATAGCAGATTCTCAATATCTCTAGCAATACAGAACCCAGGCAGAACCATGGAGAAATTCCATGGAGAGAGAAGGCTTAGATCCCACCTCCAGACATGGGAGGATTTTTCAGAGCAGGGGAACTATGGGTAACTCTGCACTTTGGTATGAAGGTCATAATTCAAGGGGTATGTAGCTATTTCTTACCCAATGTAAACTGTAGTAACCCTGATTTCACCACTGTGCCATGCGGGGAACCAGGGCAGTTAAAGAGCAGATACGTATGTATGATTGAACACACAGTTACTGTGTTTATATAAGGCATTAAAACAGGGGTGAAAACTCTTTCCCATCTCCACTAACCATCTCCACATGGCTGTTTCGTAAGTGGGGAAGAGGATCTGTGAGGCTTGATTACATATTGCGTCTGTAACTCAAACTACCCAGAACAACATCTAACCGTTTAGCAGAGAAAAACACCATTGCAGAATGGTTATTCTCCATTCCTATAGGTCTTTGCATCAGAATTGGGTATCTTTCTGGAGTACATCTGTTATCCAGAACTAGTTATTCGGTTTCATATGGGCGTAAGTGGGTGAAATAGGAGCTCAGACTATTTAATATACTTCTCTTTGGATTAAAATTCGTGACTTATTAAATGCATTTTAAATACATGCTAACTGGCACGCTGAATATTGTCTAAGAAAAACCTCTAATGCTGATCAATTACATAACATCACCATAATGATATAGGAACACTGTGCATTCTTTCTTTTATATACTTCTATATGATTTCTTAAATCCCAGCTGGAGAAAAAATTGGCTTGTCTTCTGTCTCGTTCTACTTCAGGCACTACATTCAGGTTCCAGTAACATCAGCATTGAGACCAGAGATACTAAATCTTAGGAAATCTTGCATGTTACGTCAAATTACAAAGAAAGTACCTGAGAGCAAATGGAAGGACAGACAGACTGAATTAGAAAAAGGGAAAAGAAACAGAATGATAGAAGGAAAGATACAAATATACAGAAGAGAAAGATGAAGCAAATAGTATAATCAGGTGGGTATGAAGAAAAAATATTAAACAACATTGAAAGTGCAAATGTAGTGATCTAAGTTCATATAAAAAACATGCTACAGGCAGTACAGGCACAGTCCCATTAACACTTATGCATGTACAATATTTTATTCACAAGAATTGCATAGGTTAGAAGGAATACTTGTGTGAGTCACATGATGTACAGGAGGTTGCAAGATTTGGCCTTTGACCATTTTTCCTTGCACACACCTCTAAAACATTTAAGCAGGCAGTTTCAATTTGAAGAAGACAAAACTTGAAAATAATAGGCCCTAAGGGAAACCTTTACCGAAAGCTGATGGAACCGCAGTTCTACAAAGAACCAAAAGGAATACCCAAAGGTTAATTATTTGACAACACAACTAATGTTATTGTTCTGTTTGAAGCATAATAAAAGTAAAAGTTGCAGTTTACATAGATGTAGAATGGTTGTCAGAAGAAAGCATGATCAATGCATGACTTGGGAATTGTGGAATCCTAACTAACCCTCTAACTACTACCTGCAAGACGTCTAATAGCAACTCTGAAATGGGTGTAAGCGACTTATTCTTATGGGATTGCTTCTGCAGTTTAATGAGTATTAGTTTACTTCAACTGTGTTTATAATAATGAGACAGCTTAGTAAGGCAATAAGCAACTGGTCTGCCTAATGACGGGCTATGATTCTCATGAGCAATGGAAGGTAAATCAGATGCTTTGTCTATGTGATACAGGTTATTGTCCTCATTCAACAGACAGCAAACCAAAGCCCAGTATGTCACTTTCCATGATCCACCTGGAAGTCTGGTAGTGTCAGGAATGAAGTTTAAGGGTCACAGTTGCTTAGGATGACAGCACAATTTTCCTGTAGAAGATGACATCTGATACTCTATTGGGTACCCCATGTTTTATAGGATTTTAGAAAACATGAAATGTTAAAAAAAAAAAAAAAAGAGAGAGCCTGCCTCAGTAATAGAGTAATTAAACTTCTTACAAAGTAGTCTCACTTCGAAACTACAGAATCAGCATTGAAAGCCATTAATCAAGAAATCAAAACCCCATGACCTTCCTTCCCCAAGAGTTTCTGCCTGAGGGTTGACAAAACAGTGCAACATCTCAACATCACACCCATGGGTGCCAAAAGCGTAAGGAGCCAGAGCAATATTACTGTTATCTTGCCAGAACACCAGATCCCCCCCTTCTCAGATGTTTCGGCAGACTTCTAGGTTGTTATCCTATTAACTATCCTCCTCTGCGGGACTGTGCCTCATTTGTGAAATGGGAAAAATGCAAAAAAAAATATTTTCACAAGACTAAAGCAAATCGAAAACCAATACAAAATAAATAATGCAAAATAAATAATGCTTTTAGAGCAGTCCTCATTGAAACTACATCAGACTTATTTGTTAATCGCTCCAAGGTATCTGTGCTGCAAAGTGTGTGCTAGGAAAACTTCTACCAAAATCAAATCACTCGTTCAGCCAGACAGAATTATTAAGGTTGGAAAAGACCTCTAAGATCATCAAGTTCAACCATCAGTCCAACACCAACAAGCCTACTAAACCACAGCAACAATTTATACAGGACTTTTCTACAGAACATATTGGGGATTTCCCTAAATAATGGGAAATAATCCATTATTTAGATTATTTCAAATATGATGCTCAGAATTTCCAAACTAATACAACGCACACAGGTCTACTTATTTTAGAGGTCACAATAACTTGAGTTTTACAGAAAGTGCATTTGGGATACCCAAATATCCTTGCAAGAGGAATTACCTTGAGCCTGTAAAATGTAATTTCTGGCAACACTCCCTGAAGCAGAACACACTCGCCTCTAAAAATAAGCCACAGTGCTGTCAGCAGCACAGATTACTTTTTCCTGGCCCGTTGCCTCCATGCAAGGGGCGATGGCCAAGTTGCTCCAGCCGCAGGCTCAGCCACACACCCCACAAGGGAAGAAGGCGTTTGGTCCCACCTTGGGGTGGCCCGTGGGTGGCACTGATGGCGGAAGGCATCGCAGTGGGAGGGTGACAGTGTTCCCTGTGACCTGGGTGGGATGTGGGGGACAAGCCCCTGGCCCTAACTCAGGGGGGCAGCTGCTTTGGATGAGATGTGGGGGTGTACTTATACAGGTGTGTGAATGTCCAAGTGTGCATGCATTCATAGAATTGTTTTGTTGGAAAAGACCTTTGAGATCATCGAGTCCAACCATACCTGTCCACCACTAAGCCCAACCTCTAAGCACCTCATCTGCCCATCTTTTAAATTCTTCCAGGGATGGTGACTCAAACACCTCCCTGGGCAGCCTCTGACAGTGACCAACAACCCTTTTGGTGAGATTTTTCCTAATGTCCAATCTGAACCTGCCGTGGCGCAACTTGAGGCCATTCTCTCTCATCCTGTCCCCCACTCCGTGGGAGAGGAGACCAACATCCACCTCGCCACAATCTCCTCTCACGCAGTTGTACAGAGCAATAAGGTCTTCTGTCAGTCTCCTTTCCCCAGAGTGAATAATCACAGTTCTCTCAGCAGCTCCTCATAAGACTTGTTCTTCAGACACTACAATACACACAGACACACAGACGATCACACATACTCTCTCACAGGCTCACACTCACTGACACACATAGACACACACATTTTCCTCACACACTCTCACACATATGCACACACACTCACACGCACTGTCACACTCACTCACAGACACACAGTCACACTCATTCACACACACTCTCACACACTCACACTCATTTACACACACACTCAGACACACACACTCACACTCTCACACTCATTTACACACACACAGAGACACACACAGTCACACTCACACATACTCAGACCCACATTCACACACTCACACTCATTTACACACACACACAGACACACAGTCACACTCACACATACTCACACCCACATTCACACACTCACACTCACATACACTCTCACATACACTCTCACACACACACTCACTCTCGCACTCCCCCCTCCCTCTCCCCCCCGCCTCTCCTCACCCTCGCTGCTCTCCCCCCTCTCCGCCATGCCCGCAGCCCCGCGCGGTTGCCATGGCGGCGCGGTCGCGCCCTCCCCCCCCCAGGCGACCTCGCGCGCGTCTCGCGCCGCGGCCCCGCCCTAAAGGGGAGGGAGCGGGGCCGGGCCAGCGGCTGCCACTAGCCCCACATCTGGCCTGGACCAAACCCACATCTGTGGGGCCTTGCGGCCAGGAAGGCCAATGGCATCTTGGCTTGTATTAGAAACGGCGTGACCAGCAGCACGTCCAGGGAGGTTATTCTCCCTCTGTACTCAGCACTGGTGAGACCACTCCTCGAATCCTGTGTTCAGTTCTGGGCCCCTCACCACAAGAAGGATGTTGAGGCTCTGGAGTGAGTTCAGAGAAGAGCAACNGGATTCACCTTCAATGAAGGTGAATTAGGGATGGGTGGACGAGGTGCTATGGGGTATGGTTTAGTGTTTGATAGGAATGGTTGAACTCAATGATCCAGTGGGTCTTTTCCGACCTGGTGGTTCTATGATTCAAGCCGCACATCTGGCCATGTCCAAACCCCACCTCTGGCCTGTGCAGTGGGGCCAGCACCACACACAGCTGTCCCTGCAGCCAGGCCCTGCATGAACCCCCCGAAACCTGCCATGACACTGCACTCCATTCCTCCTAAAACGCGAGTTTTCCCAGCCATTGCAGAGATGTCGGCATATCAGAGCTTTAGAAAGTGAGAGAACATTTTATTCTGAATACTGTCGCTCCAAACCAGCTAAAATATTCTGTCTCAGTGATATTAAAACTGTGTGGTTTAAATTTAGCTGTGTGTTTTAGCAGATGCCTGGTTCTTCTGAATCTAAGACAACTCTGGAAGTAGAAAAAAATATAAATGTTAATATTCCAGTGAGATGCAACTGTATATTCACAGAAAAATAAATATTTATGAAATTCCTAGAACTAAAGCCTTGTCCTTGCTACAGCAGTTGTGTGTTTGTCAGATGCTATACTCTCACAAAGCCCGCATGGATGACTCCTCCTCACGGGCTCAGAACCACCTCTCAAGCAAATAATTATGATGTGCTCTTTATTCACAGATGCCTGAAATTTTAAAAAAGTACCCAACGTTGAATGCAAATAGGGCTTCTTTGCTGTAAAAATCACTTACTTCTTTATAACACTTATATCATTCACTGTTTGCCTTTCAGGCACTTATTTCTGCATTTTTATTGAACATGAAGGGAGTATAATAGATACCCAGGAGAATACACCATTGCTCTGTAGGGAAAACAGCTGATCATGGTCTCTTACAAAACTGATCCCTCTGAAAGCTTATCTATAGACTCAAACAGTTTATTAAAGTAACTAAACACTTCAAATTACATGCTTGACTACAGGTGTAGCACAGGTATGTTTCCTCTCAACTTGACAGCAGAAGTTTGGGTGAGAACAGCATGGCAGTCGAAGTTAGAGGATGCAGCAGCAGGAAAGACCCTTATCTTTCAGTGTTTCAGGGGATCCCATTTCTTCTTCTCTCAAACCCACCACACATAAAATATTTGTCTTTCCTGGCTGTAGGTTTGTGGTGGGGATCAGTCACATGTTCAAAACTGAAGAAAAGTGAGAGATACATTGCTTTGGCAAGGATGGAGCTTTCTTATCTCTTCCCTCACCTATCCCAAATGTGGAATTTCACATTCTTAAATATCGTGCCCAGCATTAGATTTCTTATGTAATTTTCCAGATCACCTGATTAATGATAAGACATTTACAGCTCTTCTTCAAATGGTACACTAATTCAAATGGTTTAGCTCATTTGCCTTATAAAAGCTCTAAAAAATCCCGTTGCAGTAATTCACATTTTCATACCAAATCCATACTCAAAATATGAACAAAATTCAGCTTTAAAATAGGCACAAATATTGCCTGTTGTGCAGCTTTATTGAGATTCTTGTGTTTTTCACAGTAGTCTTTGAGTTGGAGTGAATCCCTGCAAATGTGATGTGATAAGACAGTGACTCCACTCAAGCCACCACCTTTAACATCTTCCCAGCTGTTTCACCAGGGCTTGTGCTTGGCTTTCCTCACCACCCTATCCTGTTTGACACACACTTGACTTTGTCTCCTCCACAAGAGATGGTAATGAAAGCACCATGCAAGGGCCAACCAAGAAAGGGGAAGTCATGATGTACATAACGGCTGTGACATGTTGTGCCACAGCATCTACATCCCATTCCAGTGGCTGACCCTGGCCCTTGTGAGCTGCTGCAATAGGTCCTCGGGGAGAGCTTTGGTCTAAGTATATAGAAGTATTGATCAAATCCTGGATGTTTGCACTTGTGAAGTTTGGTACCTTTTGCCGAGCTGCAGAATCTTTCGTGACTTAGAGCTAGTACTAATTTAATCAACCAGTATTTTGCACTGTCCTGCTTGTGTTGTTGAAATTCCACTCAGGAAAAAAAATACTGTAAATCAAAGTGCTTCGTTTGCATCAACAGCTCCAGCCAGGAGTTTAATTTTGCTTCCAATAGCTTGCAGCCAACTGACAGCACCTGTTTCCCTTTCTTCCACCAATCCCTGACACACAAGGCTTTGGTGTCTTGCCTGTTTCCAGGAGCAGAACAAAATACGGAATGAGAAAGCACTTCAAAATGAAAATTATCTGCTTTAAAATTTCCTAGCAACGTATCTTGAAAAATCCATGCAGGAAAAAAATGTTAACAATTATAATGCAGATCAAATATTGGACCTGAACCACATGACTGTTTCCCTTCTAACTTAAAGCACAGACATCTCAAACCAAGGGTATGAGTGGGCTGGAACAACTAATCGCATTTTGGCACAGACAACCACAAAAGGAAACCCAGAGCTACTAATTCAACAGCTTGAAATATCAGCTGCTGTATGCAAGATCTTTAAAGGGCTCTTCTGAAGAGAACATACCCTTTTAAACTTGTAATTTTTAATTTTAAAAATGTCAGAAAATATCTCAGGGAAAATATAGAAGAAACTAGCATTGTTGATATAAAACCGTGAATCCACTGAATTATAACAGACATGAGGCTCCCTCACTTCTGCATCTAATTTCATCACATCCATTCCTCTGAGCTATCAGGGTTCAATCACACATTTTGATTATTTTCCATTCATATGTTCTGAAAATTTGTTCAGCAATAAAAACCAGCTCTAAAATAGGAGAAGTGATGTAAAAGATGAAGCGGTTCAAGGAGACATAATAACATCCTATAAAGCAAGTGTATCCCCATGGCTTCCGGCTTGTAGTGTTCAGACACATCTTTCCTCCAGTTACTGAGGACCTTCACTATGGAACTACCTATGTGGATCCCTAGGGACCATATGAACAGAATGCACAAAAAAGTGCATTCATTTGCCCATGACAGAGGAAGTAAATTGATAACTATGATTCTGTGACAGGAGTCTACCTGTAACTCCTCTGTAGCTAAACAGCGCTGCCACTCAGGGGGTGTTTCTGTGTCTCCGTACCCTTTTTCAAATGACATAAGTGTACTTGGCATCTCCATTCCAAGGAGCCAATTTGAGTGAATCAGAAACAGCTTCTTCAATGCAGCATATCACCTAAACATTATCTGTTCACCCAAATTATACACAGCAACCAGATAAAAATAAGAAAAAGACTCCATCGTTCCTTGCCTGTGGTGTATCTTTCCCTTCAGATTTCGGATAAATTACAATGTGAGTAGCTACCTTGTTCCTTGATGTGTGGGAGGGAAGACAGATGCTCTTCTGCCTTGTTCTCTCTGTTACTGCAGACTTCAATTCTATGCCTGGACCAGGTGAAGAGAAGCTTAGTGGAGTGGGTGGAGACAAACAGGCACACCCACCATTATTGGCTCTACACTTGACCTTCTCCAGAATACTGGTAATTTCATATTAACTTCATCTGTCATCATTTTGTTTCTTTTTTTGAAAAATAGAACGTCTTCCTGCTCTGACCTATCAAATAGGAAAAAGCACGTAAGTTGGCAAGGGAGTTATTTTAGTTTTCATACAGGTAATGTATCTAAAAGCCCAAAATTTGATCTCTTAAATAAAATGTCAGAAGGTATGATTCCATGAGACAAGGGGAGCTCACCAGTGCTGAAAGGGTAGGATCCAGCTCTTTCTTGAAGTCTTTCCTTCTTTGCTGCTGGCTGCACATTCTCCTTCTATCTTGTGCTGGCTCTGCCATTCATTGAGAGCAGATATGAGTTACTGAATTAGCAGAAAAACAATCCACAAAAAAGTGATAGTTTTCTGCCATACTAAGAAATTCAGCAAAGGGTCTGACAAGCATCTCAGTCAGCACAACCAGGAGTTTGGACCATGCAATTAGAACTGAGGGAGAAATGGGGAAGAAGGCAGGAAAGGTGAGATGTTCTTTTAGAGGGAAAAAACTTAGTGGCTGGCTGAGCCTGTAAAAAGAAAAAAAAAACTTGGAAGGAGGGAAGGAAGGGAAAAAGCATATTCAGAGGTTGTTTATCATAGCAGCATCTCAAATCCTTCTTGGTCCACAGGATGGGACTGGAGCTGTCCTTGCAAGTATCTCTTGCTACTTATATGCAGCTTTGATCCTGTGGATCTTTAGCTGGTCCTGTCTAGCTTCAGCAAAACTACATTTGAAAAAAAAAGTAGCTGAACATGCATTAGAAGGAGTTACTAGGGAAAAGGAAGAATTTCTTTCCCTCAGCAATATTCCTCAATGTCAAGGAACTACTTGCAGTGCTTAGCCTCTGGGACTATGCCTAAAGAGCTGCAGCAGAAAAAAGCTCTCACTTTTATGTCTAAGTGCTAGGATGCTGTTCCCCATCCCACTCAGGCACAGAAATGGCCCTAGAGATCGACATATTTTAACCTTCAGACTTTATTACCATTAATTATAACTAGAAGTGAAGCCAGGATCCCCGAGAACACAGTGGCAGGAACAAAACACAATCATCCATCTGCCTAGCAACATGGGTTGCCATGAGCAATTCTCCCCCTGCTCCACAGTTTCACCACTGAACACTGAGCCAACTTTAAGAGCTTGCTACTGATAAAGAAATCCTGCTCCCTCAAATGAAGACCTTGGTATCCATATCCAAGACACTTGTGTTCCTCTGGAGCCTAGATGGTGTCAGTCAGCAGCCTGGAATTCAGGAATGAGGGACTTCCAGTGCAGCAAGAAGTAATCAGTGGAACAGCTCTTACAAGAGGCATAAGGACATTGGCAATGTGAATGCAAACTCCATTCTTCCCTTCTCTCTTCCTTTTGAAGAAATACTGCGCACTATACCATGCAAAAAAAAAAAAACAAACACAAAAACAAAACACCAAACAAAACCACCAAACCCAAATACCATAAGAATCAAATCACAGTATTTGAATACTTAAAAGGAAAAAAAGAAAACCCATGAGTGGTACTGAGCACATGGAAATACCCTTTAATTGCCCTAACTCAGGAAGCTCTTGAATCACAAACCATTTGTATGAAGCAGAGAGAGATAGTATTTAAGATATCAATTGGCCTAGATCTCCACTGAGCTCCTGCTTTAGGCCTCACTAGAAAAAAGGATATTCAAAGAAATTGACCTTGGATATGACTCAAAGGGTTAATTTTTATGTTCTTAAAAAAGCAAAAGACTCTTTAGTATTTTTTTAATATTTAAACAGGGCCTTTAAATAATGCAGTTTTCCAAAAGCTGTGTAAAAATAGAGACATACAAGAAAAACACAAAATCATAGGTTTCAGACTGACCTGTGGGCAATCACAATTGACTGCAAATATTGAACACTGGAATTATTTTTATGTTACCAATAGTCTGAATTGAGCCATTAAAAAAGCTCTTATTTCATTGTTTGTTACAAGAGAATATGCAATTTAATTGTATAAAGGCCCTAGCATGGGTTAATTGGCACAAAGTACATTTTACAAAGCCACTGGCTGCAACACAAGACTAGTTAGCTTTGAGATGAGAGGAGGAACTAAGGTTACACATCTAAATGATCATATATGTCACTTAAACAGTTTACATGAGGCATGGTACAATACTGTTTAATTCTCAGGAAAATCCTCCTAGCATATGAGTAGCAGAACTACATTCCTTTAGATTAGCTGTCATGATTATTATGGGCATGGAGATATTGCTGCACTCACTAGGTTAGTAATGGTCAAAATCGAAATGGACCTGGATATAAGAAAACCCATCAATTTAAGCACTTAAGATTTTTCTGTTTTCTTCAGAATGCAGATTTTCATTTATTAAAAAAAAAATCTAGACCATCTGCTTGTGAAGATAATGTCTGGAGAATTTGTAGCATTATTTTTTTTAAATCTGCAGAAGGACAGTAAGGGAGAAACTCATGTTCTATAACAAGTCCCATTAATTTAATGGGTTCAGGATTTCACTTTACAAATCTGACCCCATTACTTGCTCATGTTAACTTCAGAATTTCTGTGAGAACTATTATTAGAGTCTGTGGGACTGACTTTACTTTGATTCACAATTCGGTCATCTCCAGTGACCTAAACAGCACAGGATTAAGATTAGCGTTATAGCATAAGCATCACCTCAGTGCTCCTATGTCTCAGGGATTTTTTTTATTCATAGGGCTAATTGCATGGCTAGCTTGATTTTCCAGGATCATGACATCTTCTTATTACTTAAAAATATGTATAACTTTGCAATGATTAGATTCACTTCCATATTTAAATGATATTAAATCTGATCTAACTAGACATACTGTACATAAAATGTTTTGTAAACCTTCCTGTATAGACATAGTATTGTAAAATGAAAGTCACTTTGAAATAAAAATACACTTTGTTGCATAAGTGGGGGTAAAAGGAACAGAATTAAGACATATCCAAGGAATGTTTTCTCTACCTTTAGAATAAGAAAGAAGTTGAACTCCCATCTGATCCTCTCCTGAGGGGTAAGAGGACTCTGATGCATTGTGGCCAGAAGACAGATAACTATTAATGAAAATCTAATCTGTGCTCAGGAGACTTTGCATGTTGGTTACTAATGTAAAATATTCATACCACAATAGACTGTTACACTGTCAAAATCTTAAGTTCAGCCAGTTTTACCAGGAAGAGTTGACGTTTTGTTGTATTCTTCATTCTAGGGCACAGGAAAGACAAGCCATCTAAACTGCTCCTCCACTTGTGAACTTTGTCAGTATAACTGTTTAGATATGTCATAAATCTAGAAATGAGAAGCTTTTGTCTACTGAGCCATTTGAACACAGTAACTCAAGATGAGAGAGGTAACAAATACTTTTTGGTCAAGAGTTTTCAGTGGCATTGTGCCAGGAGGGCAAGTAGAGGCACCACCTGCTTTGCATCACCACCTCTGCCATGCCCCAGGGAATGGCCAAGAAAGAATCTGAGTAGGAAACTGATTCAGCTAAAAATAACTCTTATTGTCGTGGTGGTTGCCAGGCTGGTTGTGAGCAGGGCTGGGACAGCGTAAGAACAACTGACCAGGGCTGAGGAAACACAAAGCTGCCACCAAGCAGCAGCCTGAGACTTTCAGCACAATCCCCCATCAGCGGGTAGAAAGGGCTTTTGATCCATCGCTGGCTTGCCTTCTCCCAGCTCAGACACCTGCTGTCCTGAACTAGCTGCAGTCACACTCTGTTCACGTGGAGATCCACCACGGAAGCAAAAGCAGGGCTGGAAAGAGAAGCATCATCAGTTCTTAGAGTAGCTGACAGAGCTGGCAGAAAAGGAAAAAGACTGTGTTTGGAACTATGATCCCCTTTTCAGCTCTGAAACAGAAGTTGCACACCTCCCAAGGGGTACAGTGACCAGAATTTTCAAGCAAATTTACCTTTGTTATGTTAAATCATTTGGAGTATTGGAGTGAAATGGCTAGTTAGTACCTGCAAGGTAGAGTGAGTGTTTGCAAAGGAAGACTTGATAAGGACATGAGTCTCCTGGGATGGAAGGACAAGCAGTTATCACACGCAGAGCCCTAAGGAGTGGGGGAAATTGCAACATGCTAAACTGATATCTGTAGATAGATGCAGGTAAAGGAGACTTAACAGGAAGAGGCACTTAAATATCCAGATAGATCCATTTAAATTGCCTTAGGGTTGGATATTCAGAGCTGCATCACTTAAGCATTTATGAAGCTGTGCAATGAACCATGCTAGGGAAATGGCAAACAACCTGAAAAATAACTCAGGAAAAATAAATAGGCAGCAAAGTACTAATGAGTTATTTCTCCACGAGATGAGTTCTCATTTGCTGAACAGCTCCATAAATACTTGCACAGTATCACGTGGGGAGCTACAACTGCTCAAGCCACAGTTGCTGATCAGACACACCAATCATAAATAGATCAGTGTGTAATATTACTCTAACATGTAAAGATTTGCAGCATTAGGAAAGCCGTGATCAATTATCTGCTCATTTAAGGAAGTTATGGATAAGATAATGTGGGACGGTGAAAATGGACAACCTAATATGTGCATGAGTTTTAAGCTGCTAACTGAATTTTACAAAGGGGAAATACAAATTAAATAATCCATCTGAAACTGAGGATCAGTAAACCTTTGATAAGGTAACCTCTTCCCAGTTCTAGGTCATTGGTGCCATGATTTACCATCAGAAATTGGATAGCTACATAAATAAACATAAAAGTGGTATCACAGTGCAAGATAGTTATTTTCTTATGACTACATATGAAGTACATAATTAAAGCAGAACACATCTTTTATCTCTTTTATATTTGCTTTCATGATGCAGCGGTATTTGTTTGCATTATTATATACATCATCACCATGCAGAGAGCTCTGTTGATCTAGTTGATGTATTATAGATTAACACAGCCAAACATAGAGCCTAAGGGGAAGGGTAGTTTTTAATGAAACCACAAGGCCTGGAAGCCTGAAGACCAATCCTTGCTGCAGTGATTTGAGGCCGTACTGTTGTCTCCTGGTGACCTTCCCTTCCAAAGCCAGCTGGCATCTTCCCCTCTGTAACAGAAGAATCGGATAGTAATGGGTGTGAATGCCCAGGTACGTCTCCTTCCAGTTCACCCTGGCTGTTTAACACAGCACAGCACATTTGATACTTCGATTTGATAAACAAAGCTCTGGCCCAGGGAGTGATCATGCGACTTCTCAAGCAGTGCACCTGCTGGGACAGTAAGATCTTAAACTACTGTAGCTAAACTAGACAGAATCTGCCAGTGAAATTATGAAGTGTTGCTTCTCTGTTAGTAAACCTCAGCTGTGACCCTGGCTAAGTCTTTTAATCCTTATCACACACTGACACATGTTAAGTGATTTTTCTATCTGATGTTATTTACAGGATTAAGACCAAACCTTGAAAAGCTCAAAATGTCTTACCTAAGAAGTGTTATAATATTTCTATTGCATGTAGGCTGTGTAAGTAGTGTTAGTGTTATATATTTTATACCATCTTTAAGACGGTATTTGTACCTCCCTCCACATCCCCTTTGAAAGTACTTTCTCTCTTTGGATGTGCTGTGGAACATCCAAGACACATTGAAGATACATGACTGAGGAGAGAACTAAAATTGAGATTTAAAAAAGTGAAGCTGAGCTTAATTTGTAGAAATAAGAAAATGTAGAGCCACTAGCAAGAAGGGAGGCATGTGGGAAGAATGTGAGACCTAGGGCAGATGGCATACTCAGGAGCTGAGCCATTTTGATAAGGTTCTCTTTTTGTGTCCTTTGGGCCTCTGTAAACATCCAAAGATGCTCCTGGAAGCAGACACGTCCTTGAAGTCTCCCCTTCAGTGGCACCAACACTTCTCCTCTTCCCATGGTGAAATATTTGTACACTAAAAGTCCAGATTTCACAGAGATGTAGGCAAGTCCATAGTCACCAGCTCACAAGACACTAATGAGCCATTTTGTTGATCTCTAGCCCAGACACCATCAAGTTTAACAAGGCCAGATAGCAAGGTAACATACTCTCCCTTCTGACCGATGTCCAAACACACACAGCCTTGGCCTCACCAACATCCCTGCAAAGCTGCAGTACTCATTTCACTAAGCAGTTTATCACCAAAACCTTCCAAAATGGCTACAAGAAATCTGCCAGGATGCTCACAAACTGATCTGGTAGCCATGGAGATACATGATTGTTCTGATCTAAAATTTCAGAAGTCTTGAGAATCTCTTGTTCTCTTATACAACTCTAGAAGCCAAAATTTTCAGCATGTTTTCTGAAGTCCGGTTTCCAGAGTGACTGGAGACCTCCTCAGTAAATATGCCACGGTCCCCAAAAGAACTAAAAGACGTTTTCTGTCTTTGTGGGGTTACTTGGATTCAAAAGTAAAAGGAAGAAGCTGATTTTTAGAGCTCTTGCTTTTATCACTTTTCAACCTATATTCATTGCCATAAAATATGAATGCATAAAGTTATCAGCCTAGAGCTACTGGCTTCCCTATATATTTGAGAAATGAGAAACCCAGAGACAAACCTCTGATTTTAGACTTTAAAAGAAGCAAATACTCATCTTTTTTTTCCTCACTAGGGACACTTCAGTAATATTATGATTATAAAGGGAAAAAGAAATTAAAAATAAATCTCCATAAATTCACAGGTCACTCAAAGCTCCAGGCCTGGCATTTGGATCTGCATAAGGTGTGTTTAGTTATGGAGGAGCCTGTGCCATTGGCATCAACCTTATGGTTCTTGAGGTTGGGAAGATGCCTTCTGCTTTTAAGACAGCTATCGCCAAATTCTACCCTCCCAACATGTTTCAAGACCTGAGTGGACTGTAGCAGATAAGAGTTGATTTTATTTGAAGTATAAGGTTTCACAGACAAACCTAGCTTGTAGGAGCTCTTTTTTTGTCAACTTGGAGATCACAAATAATTGCGTGGAATTAATCAGTTATATTGTCACTTGGAAATCAAAAATAAAAGAGCTAATATCTGGAAGCTAGAGAGAGACTGTTAGCTAATAAGACAGATAATATAAACTGGGAAAAGTGTTAGAAGAAGAATTAGATTGAAACCTAAATTAGAAGATTTTGAAACAGGATAAAAATGAATAACAAACATGAGACAACAGTCAAACGCTTGAAATGGAAGCATCAGAAAACAAAAGGATGAAAGAAAAAAGAAGAGTACAGATAATTAGATAGAAAAGTTGTATTTGTCAGCATGATCCTAAAGGATCTTTAGGTTTTAAGAGACTGAAAAGAGAGGAGGATCTAGTGATCCAAAATGTCAGCAGATATAAATGGATAAAGGAAAAATCTCAGTCTTGAGGCATACACTCATACTCAATCCCAGTTGGGAGGCACATATGTATGCTCAGCTTTACCTCACACAAGTAACACCAGTGAGTTCAGCAGTAAGCTCCACCACTGTAAATCACACTTCTCGCTCTCTTACACCCCCAGTTTCAGCAGATGCAGTCACAGTAAAGGCTGGAAAAAAGAGAGGACAGAAATCAAATGCAATTTCCAATTCAGATAAAACATCAGACAGTTAAAAGTACTGAAAGAAAATACTACTTCTTTATCATTACAAATGTGGTTCCAAATATACCTAAAGGGCAGAGAGAGAGAAATCCAGTTTAAAATGTTTTTATTTTAAAATATACGTTGTTAGGATTTTAAGAGATCCTGGTGCCCTGCAACAAGCATCTGTATTGCTAATTAAAATACTGTGTTCCATTGATTTCTTTTTCTTAACTCTAAGGAGTTTTCTCAGTTTAGTTATTCTCTAGAATTAACAAAATCTCTGAAGCGATTCCAGGAGAAGCAGTAATGAATTACTTTAATGAGCTTGATGAAAGGAGCAAAGTAGACTTCAAATTCCAACAAAACTGCTTAAAATCCAGAACATTCTCTGGAATAGCAGTGTTTACCATTGGTATCTGTTCAGTGCTTTTTTAAATTTCACTTTATTCAAACCCATTTTGGATATCACCCAAAAGAGCACCCTGTAACAGCCCAGCACAAGGCTGCTGACACCCCACCCTTGTTCAGGCAGCAGACTCCTTGCTTTTCCACCAGCCCTTCTGCTTCAGCCTGCACAGGGTGGGCTTCTCCATTGCTTGTGCTTCATGTTCTTTCTTCCTGCCTTCTGCCTGCAATGCAGTCTCCCTGGAAGTCCATAACGCTCATCCCAACCAAAGTCTTCCCTTCCTTCCATCAGGCTGCAGACTTTCTCCAGCCTTGGTCCAGGGCTGTCTTTGCCCCTCTAGGTCCTTGATCCTCAGCAGACTGGGGATATCCAGCTGTGAGTGATGAGTGCATACCAGCCCTTGGGTACTGATGGGTTTTAGTTAGCTGCCTTGCACAGGGAAGGGCTCTGACCCTGGCCCCACAAATGCAAGTTTCCAATGTGGTCCCCACCACACTAGTAATTGCTCACATGGTGGGGAAGAGGAAGAAGGTGTGAGAGGAGTAGTATCTTCACCTTTGCGCAAGTTTCACTGCTGAGTGTCTAGATTAGCATCTGTGGATTTGTTACCTGTTCACAGCACTGAAAGTGAAAAGTGACTCAGCGCTCATGTTCATTCACTTGCTTCCCAGGCTGTTAGTTCAGGGGTCAGCTGGGGTAGCATTCTCCAAAGCAGCCCTTCTTCACTTGGAAGCAGATGGAGAGCTTCAACTCATTTCATGTGGGCTGCTGCACACTGCGATCCACTGACAGTGCAGGTCAGGTTCAAGCCAGACTTTTCAGTGTTCCAGCAAAGTGAAGTTCTGTGTCATTCTGTTGAAGCATTTCAATTATACGAAAGGATTTCAAATACATACATATGGGGGAAGGAATACAGGGAAAGCTGTAAACCAATAAGGCAGAAGTACAAAGGAACAAAAGGAAATATTACCAAAAATAGTTCCTCATGATCAGGATGCTTCAAATAAACAGTGGACCTAAGCTGCTTTGATTTCTTGCTGGTTGCTAGAGAATGGCATTAGGTACAAACTCTTATGTTGTCAAGCCTAAGAACTTGGACAGGGATTGTTAGAGTTAGTTACTATGGAGTTAAAAAACTGTTGGCTTTTGCGATGGGACAATCTTCAGAGAAGAAACAGAGGATAAAGGGGAAAAAGTTGGGTTTAAGCATTCATTTAGCTTTGTCATCTGAATGCTCTGCATTCACTTCTTTTAAAGCTGACCAGTTATAACATTATTGCCTGTGCATTCATTTCACTTAAATGTTATAGTATTATTTTCTCAATGTAATTGCTTCTTTTTCAAGTGTTTTCTGGGGTTTTTTTTACTTCTATTCTTAATTGCCTTTTGTATGTCAGCATACTGGAACTTCACAGTGTTATCCATAACTAGAGTATCTGAGCCGTTCCCATGTGGACTACGTGGGCAATAAAAAATCCTTTCTAGGTATTGTGACAATTACTCTTCTCTCCTTTGAAGGTATGAGATCTAGGCTTGAAGCACAAATGCCTTTTCTTGTTCCTTTTTAACAATACTTTTGGTTTTAAGTTCTTGAGTTTGTAAATGATAGACAAGCACACTATTGTCACTTAGCAACCAGCTTTTAATTCATTTCAGAAACACTGTCTGGTGTATGATAACAGGATTGTTAAAATAGTTCCCTGTTACAGCTGTCATGGTGCGCTCACCTTGCTTCTTACTTGTTTTAATTTTTGCTACTGAGGATCTCTTACTTTGCTGGTAAGTAGAGTAGGAGGGAGCAGCAGAAACAAGTGCAGATTTCTCATCTCACAGAGGAACTGCCAGGCAGTCCTGTTTTCTTTTCTATGAAAGAAGAACTCATAAAATCCAGCATCTCATTTAGGCCCTGACCCTGTGATGAACTCAGCAGAGTCACAGGGGTCCCAGGACACATGAAAAGCTGTAGGACAGAGACCTTTGGATTGCAAATACCGATAATTCAGGGTGCCGCACAGAACATGTTGCTCTAATGTTAATTAAAAAGATGGTTTGCTTTATGTTTACTCTCAAAATACTTTAGGAGTTTAAAATAGTTTAGGAGCTTGTTAAAAATTGGATTAGCTACCTTACAACAATAACAAAAAAAAAAAAAAACAACCACACAAACTAATTTTTACTTTTCTTTCCCCCCTAGTTTTTTTGATGGCACTGCTCCTTTAAAGCACTATGACCTGATGGGATACCTGGTTGTGGTTTATAATACCTGCTGGAAGGGCTGCCTGCCTTCTGGTAAGAATGCACTCCTGGGAGTATCCTTAGCCCATGGATGTGGAACAGCAAGGTTAAGTGAGAGTACTTTTGATTTGATGCTTATTGTCAAATAATTGCTCTCAGAGAGTTCACAAGGGGCTTGCTGAGTTTTTGATGCTTTTCTAGGAAATTACCTGTGACAATTTGCTAGCAGTTACTTTATTGTGTTGCCAGAAGAGTTTCTGTTGCTGTTAAGTCTGTCACATGAAATGATGCTGGTTTTCCTCATCCTGAAAATAAAGAAAGGGTGAGCAGATTTGCTCCAGCAGAGTGGGTTAAAGAGCAGTCTATGACAAAATGGCTTTTTTCCCCAGGGAGAACTCTTCAGGGAGGTAAACTTGATTAGATAAAATGTGATTTCCTAAAAGAAAAAAGAACACCAAAAAAACAAAATAACCAAACCTTTGACCTCATTTGTTTATCCTTTTATTTTTCTATATTGCCTGATTTAAAGATGAAACAGTGTGTGGTCTTAAAGTTCAGCACTGGTAATGCTGTGCTGTGGTTTGCTAGTGCATAGCTACGTTCTGTGCAGCCTTCTGAGCCTATGTATGTGTAGTGGGAGGTGAGAGGGCAGAAAGGAAAAGGTTCTGTTCCTTCTCTCACTGACTGTATGGAGGGGTTTTCCTTTTCTTTTCTGTGTTAAATTGTTCTGGGTATGAACAGAAAAGTATTTAGACTTTGGGACGCTGCTTCCAAAGGTAAGAGTGAAGAATGCTGAGACCAAGACTGTGAGGAAAGCCAGTTTTTCACTTTCCAAGTTGCTTTCTAGCGCTTTGACGTTTCCTGGAGCTATCTTAGCAGGCTTCAGGATTTTGTAGCAACATACTGCTAGGACTGCCAGATCAATGCTGAGACAGGGAGAGCTACCTGGCATCTAGCTTTTCTTTTTTTCTTTCTTTCCTCCTTTCTTTCTTTCTCTCTCCCTTTTTAATGTACTGGACATCTTTCCCCTGTAGAAAGTAATGCAGTTTGAGGTACTGCTTCTGTCTGCATGTAGTTCTGACATTGTAGAATTTTTTTAAAAAATGAGCCAACAGCTTCAGAAATTAAAGAATAAGCATTCTGTTGTTGGGATATGTATGTTTGTGGATGCTCTTGGCTTCATCTGTGTGGTGTGTCCTTGTTACAGAAACTGCCATCTTGAAATGAGGCTAGCATGGGATAATAAATGTGCATGAATAGTTTGCTTGCTCAGTTTTGCCCATCACAGATTTGAGGTATCTGATTGGACTGTGGTTATATCTCTTTTTTTGTGTACAATATTCTTAAGTTTTAGGGGGGTTTATGTGGTTTTGTTTATCAAGGTTCTAACCTGCAGAAGCCACTCATTGTGAACTGTGGTGACGGCCTAAGAGCATGGCAGCACTCTGGTCCCACAAAAGTGTGTGGCTACTTCCCTTTTTTTGACCAAAACACCTCACAATGGGAAGGAGAAATGCTACTGAAGAGGCTTAAAGAGTAAAATTATTACAGGAGTGTACTGTCTGCATGATAGAGGGTGCAGACCACCAGAAAGGAGGGAAACACAACCCAAGAAGGCAGTCATCAGACTTTAAGCCTGTGCATGGAGGGTGTTGTTTGGGTTTCTTCAATTTTCATTTGGGTTCCAGGGTTGCTTTTTTTGAAAATTGAACAGAAAAGTTGCATTTGGCAAGAACTGGTATGTGGTTACCAGTTATGAATTGTCCTTCCACCTACACTTCTTGCACCCATCTTCCAAAATCAATTGGTTTCAGTTACATACGTTGACCATATGTTTCTCGTGGTGTACAAGCAGGAAAGTACACTGGAGCTGTCATTCAACTTTAAAGCCTACTTATGATTGTCTTGATAGTCCCTTAGAGAGATTAACTGATACTCTCTCAAAATGTTTGTTTCACATTGTCTTCTTGCAGGAAAACAGTATTTCTGTGAAGTTGATTTCCTAATGCTACTTCTTTCACAGACTGATGAATGCTACTCAGAGGGGTTTAGTTGATCCAATTGTCCTGAGATCACAGCTCTGCTCTATTAAACCTGTACATATGGCAGCATACAAGAAAAGTCTTGAGAAACTGCAGATGTCTGATTTCTGGAACTGAATATCTTATGAAGTAGTTCATACGTAACACTTGATGAATGTGTGGTCAGTGAACTTCTGAATGACTCTGAATAAAGCCCAAATGAATCCTGGCTTCTATGTTGGAATATGCAGCCTTTTTTCCAAGGCCAGGTTTGGAAGCTTGTGAGTCTTTGAATGCTCTGAATTGAGAAACTGTTTCTCAAACTCATGGGTTTGTGTTTTGGCTTTTTTAAGCAAGAAAAGTTACTTTCTCAAAATGAGGAAAGAGACATTCTTGTTGCTATGGGGTCAGCGGGTGTTCACCCTTTACAGGGTGGCAGAGGTAGGCAGTGGCTGATCTGTGATGTTCCAGTGCAGCTTTGAAGCCCTTCTTTCTGCTTGGTGGGATTGCTGAAGTACTTCATCTTCATCCAGCACAGGAAACACAGAAGAGCATTAGGATCTTGAAGAGGACTTGTGTACTGACCCTTGGCTGATGACTCACCCAGAGGCCCAAAGGGTACAGTGGCGGAAAGGGGAATGATGTGCAGAAGTGTAATAAAAGAAAGATGGTGCAGAGGAGAAGGAACTGGCTAACCAAACTGGTGCCAGAAACCTGAATTTCAGTCCTCTAAATGCTGTTAGCTCTGCGTGTAATCGGGCACTAACTATCCTTGGATCCAAACCCATCCTTAAGAACTAATTGATCTAGTTCCTCTGCAAATAATAGGCCTTATTATGGAAAATGACTGCCTCATTTCTGAGATTAATTGGACCTTATTTGATATTAAAATATCATGGAGAGATTATAGATAGTACAAGGCAAGGTCAGTCTAGTTCAGCATCCTGACTCTGGTAGGGAGCAGTGTAGTGAATGTCAGGGAAACAGAGGAGCATGGGGCAAGGGTAATGGTGTTTCTCCAAAGCAAACTCTGAGCCTGCTTGGCCAAGTCTCTGCAGACAGTCTATCTATAAACAGATAGGGGGTTATTTGGGCTAAGAAATCATCAAAACCTACCCTTTGTCATGCAACCTTACTTGTGACAAATTAGCACTTTAAAAACGTCTGAACATTTCTGACTGGCTCTAATAATGATTAATGGGGACTTCATGAGGAGAGATGAAAAGGAAGAAAGAAAAAGACTCGCTCCACAAGCTCCTTGCTATCATAAAAGTCAGCAGAGTATTTAAAGAATAATATTCTCTTTAAAGTAATGGCATGTTGAATGCAGAACACTGAAGACAATGTTAATTGAGGGTAGATGGGTTAAGGACATACAGAAGAGACTAGGAGTGTATTGTGATGGTCAGACATAGGGTAAAGCATGAGAAGAACAGCCAGAACAGGACAGACAAGGCTGTAAGAGAGCAGAACTAGGAAAATAAATGCTGGGTCCCTCTGCAACACTGGATGTGTATAGAAAGGCTCAAAAAATGTTCAAAGTTCAGCTCGGATGGGACTGCTGACATTATCTGCTGCTCTTCTGAAAGCCTGCTCTTCTTGTTGTCACCCCTTTGTCACTGCTCTTGGCAAAAAGGAAGAGGACAGGGATTTGGATGGACTAGGGTTGAATAATGGAAAGAACATTAGGGGTGAGGAGAGCAGCTATTGAAGTCTAAAGGAGTATGAACAAAAGCCAGAGAAACCAGAGTGACTGAGCTGTTGAAGGGCCAATTTCCAGAGGGAGGATCCCAAATTATTTTTGAGAGGGAAGACTGATTGGGATAGAAAAACTTTCTCCTAAATTAGAAAGTAACACAGTTAAGAGGAAAAATCATAGAATCACAGAATCACCAGGTTGGAAGAGACCCATCGGATCACTGAGTCCAACCATAACCAAATGTTAGGTGATGGATAATAAAGTGCATAGAACTGCATGTTTTGTATGGGCAGATGTTACTTTCAATTTAAATGGAAAGGAATATTTCTTTAATACATTTTGAGACCAAAGAAAGGGCAATTTTAATGGAGGAGTACTTGTGGTTATCAGCAATGATGTTTTGTCTTTCATATGGACACATTATCATACAAGTAGCGGCCTTGCAAATTAAAGCTAAAGGGCTTTCCTCTAGCGCTTTCTGGTTTCAGAAGTTCACACTACTGAACACTCTTTTTTATACAGCTGCTACCTATCTGCATGATCTAGGAAAAGCTGTGTTGTAGGATCTGCTATCTGAATTACAAGAGGGTACAGCAATGAGAAGAGTACGTGTCCTTAACTTGTTCTTTCCCCTTCAAAGTGTGAATAGGGAAGAGGCAAACTCCTGAAACAGTTCCCTGTCCTCTGAGTCCTAGCTTAGAGAGTTTTTCCCAGAGGGAAATGTGCAAGAAATATGTATTTACCTTAAATGGCAAAAACCTTCTGGTTTTTTTACACTGAGTGACTGTCATAACTGTGTAACTTTTATGTGTGTATTTTATGTACCTAGTTTTAGAAGAAATGCTGGTTTTGTGGTTTTGCCACAATTAAATCACCTGGCACCTGAAAATAACTGTGATTGATTGCTTTTATAATGGTACCAGCATACTGTAGTTTGAAAGCATATTCCTACTATGCTTGTTTGGTAGTGTAATTGAGTGGTTGGGTAGTGCCATTACTGCTACAGTATAAATTAATCTCTTTTTGAAGATAAAAAAAAGTTCAGCTTTCTAAAGGGTTTAATAAAAACAGCCTTAGCAACTTAAAAAACAAACAACATTCTCATGTTGGTTGTGTTAAATTTCCAGGAGGAAAAGAAAATTCTTACTTATGTATACTTGTGCCTTTATGTACAAGCTTGAATACTTTAGGGTAAGTAAGTAACGTCTTGATGTGCCTCAAAGCTCTTAGCTGGTTTTTTTTCTCCATGGTAACAGGAGTATAAAGCAATATGAGCATGTTACTGAAGCAGGCAGACATGACATTGTTAGGAATGGGATTACACGTAAGGACTGCAGCTCTAGGGTGATTCTGAATGAGGGCATCTTTCTAACACAGAGGTGCTGTGAATATGCGCAGATGTGTTAACTTAAGGTAAGGCTTGGGGATCCAAAAGAGGCCTAAAAGAACCTATCAACCTATAAAGTTTGCAGTGGTAAGAGGAATTATCAGATGATTAGGTTAATGAAGCTCTTCCAGAAACATGGCTCCTTACATGATGAGGCCTATGCCAGACTGAGGTCTAAATTTAGGGCTCTGTCTGAAGTTCAGATATGAACACTTAATGACGTATCTTCTCTTTAAATTTTTACATTCAAAATTCAGTGAATATGGAGGTTGGAGAGGCAGATGCAATGTAAATTAATGCTATGTTGCCTACAGTTGGGTGATGTTGCAATATTAACTAGATGAACCCTGTTTTACTTCAGTTCTCACCTTGGGAGAGCAGTATATATCAAAAGTCCCTCAGCACACTGAGGTAGCTCTTTCATTGAGAAATGGACAAGGGTAATGATTTATATTGGTGCAGCTTGATCATCAGTGACCTCTCCCTAGTGCTGATGGACTATATTCTTTTCCTCCCCTACTGAATCATAGAATAGTTTGGGTTGGAAGGGACCTTAAATATTATCCAGTTCCAACCCTGCTGCCCTGGGCAGGCACACCTCCCACTAGATCAGGCTGCCCAAGGCCCCATCCAGCCTGGTCTTGAACACCTCCAGGGATGGGGCAGCCACAGCTTCCCTAGGCAACCTGGGCCAGTGCTTCACAGCTCTCATAGTGAAGAGATTCTTCCTTATGTCTTGTCTAAATCTGCCCCTCTCCAATTTATAGCCATTGCCCCTAGTCCTATCATTAAATGCTCTTGTAAAAAGGATGATGAGAAGACTCTGATCTACTAGATTGAGATAAAATCTACTAGCTCATGTTCATAGTAAGGGAAAGGTTATGGCAACCTTTCTCTCATCTGTTCCTATGGTGTGAGGGAGGCCGCCTCATCTCTGTCCCAACAAGCTATTGTGTAGCGATGGGCTGTGCTAACCTTGCCTACTGAGTCATGCGCCCTCCACACTGATCCAGCCTGACTGGAGACAGAGCAGTGTGTGTGTTTAAAAGAGCCCTTTCCTTGTGCAGTTAAAACACGGTGACTTCCTCATCTCTCCTCCCTTCCGCTCAGTGCAGGTAAACAGATTTTTTTTTTTTCTCCGCTCCAGGAGGCCAGATGACCTGTATCAACACAGGGCAACTTCATGTTAAGCACATGTTCCCTTCCATGGGAGTTCAAACTCATCTTTGAATTATGGAATAGTTTGGATTGGAAAAGATCTTAAAGATCACCTAGTTCCAGCTCGGCAGGGACATCCCACTGAATCAGGTTGCCCGAGCACCACCAACTTGGTGCTTTTTTTTTTTCCTGCAAGTGAAAATTAGCTTTTTACCCAGGTTCCTTAAGGAAGCAGCATCGCACTTTGGTGCTGCCTTTCTGTTCACGCGAAACCCTCTCTGCCGTTTGTTTCCAACTAACTTTCGACCAAATCGGGAAAATCCAGCCCCCGTACAACTGGCCGTGCGAGCGCGGCCCCGAATTAACGCGGTGCAGGGGGCACACGGAGGGGCTCGGCCGGGGTGGCTGGCTCCGTCCCGAGCTCGAGAGCAGAGCTTATCGTCCGGGGAAGAGTTGATGAGATTGAAAAAGCAAAACCAAAACAAGAAAGCTCTGTTATGGCCGTGGCTTTGTTCGCGGCGGCCGGGCCTGGGTAAAGCCGGGCCCGGCGCGCGGATCAGCCCTTACGTAACGGCGCCGGCAGGGCGGCACTGGGGCAGCTATTGCCAGCGGCGATGCTGCTTTCGAACCCGGGATGTAGGGGGGACCAGGCCTTAGCCCTCGGGCCGTGGCTGCGAGGGGACCGGGCACGGTGACCGATACCACTCACGGCGAGCGGGGGGGGGGGGATGTTTTGCCGAAGGGGAGCGGGAACAGCGTCAGCGCCTGCCCGGCACTAGCCGAGGCGCGCTTGGCGCTCCTCCCCAACAAACTCTCCCCGGCGCTTGCGCTCGATGCGCGTATTTACGGTACGGGGGTGGGGGTCGCCCTCCCGTGCGCGGGGTGTGGGGGCTAAGGCGAGCGTGGAGGCGCTCGGGGCGGGTGTTTACGGTACAGGGCGCCCTCCTCCACCCGCGGCGATGGTGGTGTGGGGTATCGCGCGGGGGCGCGCAGAGCCATTGGCGGTCGGGGCGGGTATATACGGTACGNGGGAGGAGCCGTGCGTGCGCGGGGGCGGGGCGGGCGGCGCTGCGTGCTCGGCCCCGCGAGGCGCGTCTCCCTCGCGAGCTCGGTGAAAGGATTTGGCGCCAGGCGGTTCCGCTCCGCAGCTGCCGCAGCCGCACGAACCGGCCCGCGCCACCCACCCACGCACCCCAAACCCACCCGCCGGGGGCCTCGACCCAGCCCGCAGCCGCCCGCCCAACCCCGCGCAGGGACCGAGCCGCCGCCGCCATGAGCTGCTCGCCCGTGAACGTGAAGAAGCTGAAGGTGTCGGAGCTGAAGGAGGAGCTGAAAAAGCGGCGCCTCTCCGATAAGGGCCTCAAGGCCGAGCTGATGGAGCGGCTCCAGGCCGCCTTGGACCAGGAGGAGGCCGGCGGCGGCGCCGAGCCCGGGAACGGCAGCGTGGAGGGGGAGGCGGCCGAGAGCGGCGGGGGCGCCGCGCAGCTCCGCCAGGGGGGCGGCCCCGGGCAGGCCGCGGCCTCCGCGGCGGACGACGACGACGAAGAGGGCCTGGAGGCGGCCGACGGCGACGCCATGGAGTTGGGCGAGGAGAACGGCGAGCGGGCGGGGGCCGGGGGCGGCCCCGCCGAGGAGGAGGCGGGCGGCGAGGAGGAGGAAGAGGAGGAGGAGGAGGATGAGAACGGAGACGATCAGGGCTTCCAGGAGGGGGAGGACGAGCTCGTCGACGAAGATGAGGCCGCGGCCGGCGACGCCAACGGGCACGGCGAGCAGCGGCCTCCCCAGCCCCCGCAGCAGCCCCCGCCGCTCCTCCCGCCGCGCGGCGCCGCCGCCAAGGAGACCCCCGCCAAGAGTGCGGCCGGCGCCTCAGGGCCCGCGGCGGCCTCGGGACAGGCGGGGCCCGCCAAGCAGCAGCAGCAACAGCAGCAGCAGAAGAAAGCGGAAGGCGGCGGCCGCCCCGGGGCTCAGGGCGCCGGGGGTGAGTGTGGGCGGCGCTGTTCTCCCCCGGGAACCATTGCGGGGGGGGGCGGGCGGAGTGGGGGAGCGCATACCGGCCCTCGCGTGCTCGGCGGAGGCCGCGACCGTGGTTTGCGGCACGCGCGCGAGAGATTGCGGGGGAGAGGGGGAGGACCTCCATCGGCCCCCGCGTGCTCTTTGCGGGGGCGTGGGGAAGGTCCCTGCGAGGGGCCCTCGCGCGAGGCCCGCGAGGTGGCGGGGCTGTGGAGTGCGAAGGCGAGGGGGGGGGGNAGGGGCCGCTGGGGCGCGCTGTATTGTGCTGGGGAGCGCCGTGCGGCGTGACGTCACTTCCGGCCTGGGGCGCCGCACGGGATGGCGCTGGGGAGGCCTGGTACGACGGAGGCGGGAGGAGGCGGAATCCATTCCCTGCGGGCAGCCGCGCCGACCCCGCGCGGGGCCTCCCGCCCGGCCCGCCGAGAGGAGGCGCAGTCGTGCGGGCGGCGCCGCGTTCTTGCGAGCGGCCGGGAGTGTCCTGGTGGGGGCGGGCCTGGCGGCGCGGGAAGCTGCTTTTTGTCTGGGGTTTTTCTTTTTTTTTTTTCCTTCGCCGGCTGGGAGC
>WAAB01024179.1:71105-98902 GCA_013389865.1 Piaya cayana
GGGACCGCATGCTTCCCGTTGGGGGCGGTGTAGAGGGGGGTTGTCCCGCGAGGGGCTCCTGATCGGGGCGCGCGGAGGAGGCGGGGCNTCGTGCGGGCGGCGCCGCGTTCTTGCGAGCGGCCGGGAGTGTCCTGGTGGGGGCGGGCCTGGCGGCGCGGGAAGCTGCTTTTTGTCTGGGGTTTTTCTTTTTTTTTTTCCTTCGCCGGCTGGGAGCGGGCTGGCTTTTCTGAGCGGCTCTGAACATCGAGGGCTGTACCAGCTGCCGCGTGGTATACGGGCTGATTCTTTTGCGGATCGGAGGTGATTTAGCAGACCTGATTTGAGTCTAATGAGAAAATTTGGGTTACCGGCGTTTGTCACCTTAGAAAACAAAATTTTTCGTGAGGGCGTTAATGCTTATTTCTTGCTGTAGGCATTTAATTTCCAGAGCTGGAACCATCATAAAGCGATTTATTCCCAGTTAGGTGTTATTTTCTGTAATTAAAATAAATCGTTTCGTTCTGTTACAGGAGATGCTAAAACGGAACAAAAACCTGGTGAAAAGAAGAGAGGAGTGAAGAGACCACGTGAAGACCATGGCCGTGGATATTTTGAATACATTGAAGAAAATAAATACAGCAGGTATATGAACTTGTGCTAGGCACCATTTTGTGGATGAGAAGTAAGGTAGAGAAATGCTTGTTCTAACACTGAAAATATGCTTATGTTCAATCTCTTTGTTGTTGTTGCTGTTTTTGTGTTCTTCAGAGCCAAGTCCCCTCAACCACCCGTTGAAGAAGAAGATGAACATTTTGACGACACAGTGGTTTGTCTTGATACTTGTGAGTAGACGTGCTTTCTTTTACTCCAGAAAGATGTGGTGTCATGCTTTTAATCTTAAAACCACACTTTCTGAAACGTGGAGCAAAAGCTGGTGGTGACTTGCATTACCAAGTAACTTAAATGAGTTAGGCTAATGAGTTAGCCTGTTTTCATTGTGCAGAACAGAAGAATATATGGGTCTTATTATTAGCTGTAATAAGCTTCATTTTCCCATGAAATCTGTGATGCCGTACAGTTTTCTGAAGAAATCTTAATCAAAACACTAAACTAGTATGGAAGCTATGCTGATTGAGTTCAGAGTGAGCATAGAAAGCCATAGAAATAGATTTAAAAACTAATTGTACAGAATGTGAGCTTTTAACTTCAGAAAGTTTTGAGAGTTAAAAGTGTAAGTGGTTACAGTTACATAATTTGTGAAGTTAGCTTCTGGCATAGATTGCTGAGGCCTTACTTAGGTTACAACCAGTGGAGTATTTTTTTCATTATTCCTAATAAGTTTAGCAGCAAAATCAGGTAAGGCCTCTGAATAATTTAACTCCCAGATTGCATTAATGGGTCTCTGGGGCAGGGAGGGGGGTACTTCTATACAAATAGAGGGTTGCAGAGACAACTGGTTGGAAAGGCAGGGAATTGGCAAATATAAACAGAGTAGTTTGTAAATGTTGCTCTTGTGATGTACCGTGACTGTACTGTGATGTACCACAGTGTTTCTGTTCTTATGGTAAGTATAAAGACTTAGTGAAGTATTAAAACACTTAAATTAGCAGTACTTGAACTTAAAAGTTCCATGGTAGGAAAACTTAAGATTTTGGCGTTATACAGTATATTTGCTGATAGTTACAGGTCTTTTCTTCTCCATTAAAAAAGGAAATTGAAGGAAGCATTAGTTTACAGCCATGTAAATTGCTGAATATGCTATTCCTGATGTTTTAGTAACTAAATCTCAGGGTTCTAGCTTCTAACCTAGTGAGTAGCCACCTTTGTGGGAGTGTCTGTTGTTGCTTTCCGTTGTTCATATTTTTAGTGGAAAGTTCTCTTACTGACCAAATTTTGTGATTTGAAGTGTCAAAAAGACCACTTTGGAGATCAGAATCAAACATAGGTTTAAGACTGAATTGTGTAACAACTTGGCACTCTCCTTTGTGCACTGTAATGATCTAGATATGTAAGAGGTTTAGCACTCTTAAGTCTGTTTTATTACCTCTGCCTTACATGGAGGCTGTAACTTCAAATTCTGTTCTTGTTCTAAAAGTAACCTACACAAGTGGGTTTCTTCTGTGTGACATTATCTGGTTTTATGCTACAAGTAGAAGTACTAGTGAACAATATGCTTGGATCACAAGTAACATAATTGCAACTGGGGATGGCTGTGTGCGAACAAAGTGATCTGTTGCACAAAAGTTACCAGTAATATGGGGCAGGCTGCATTTTAGTGCACTCTGCAGCATGCAGCTCTTACACCAGGGCAGAACTCGCTGCTTGCTAGTTTTGCTCTATTCTTGAAACTGTCAAATTGATTTGGAGTTTCCTATATGGCTTCCTTGTTCTGGGGAATCCAAGTGCTATTTCCTGCACCTCATGTTACTATTTTGTTTTATTTGAAATGTGCTAGAAGGTTAATTTGAAACTTCATGGTGTTGCAGCTCTGAAGACATCCCTAAAACAAAGATTCCACTTAACTTCTTGGTGATAGGTGAACTCATAGTGCAGATCATGCTACTTAGGTGAAGTAGATTTTCTTATCACATTCCGTGCTTAACCTATCTGCATTTGAGTTAGCTGACTGGATTTTAATTGGCTTACTCTTACTGGACTTGTTAAATGACTATATTAACCAAAAACAGCACTACTTTCAGTACTTGAGACAGAAGTATCTGTTCGTATTTACTTCTTGGCTGCCCTTAGGTTTGGGCATGAGGCGTAAGAAGACTTCAAAAAATGTTTTCTAGCAAATAATGAAAAGAGCACAGTGCAGACTCTTTGTTCTGTATTCAGGTAAATCTCTCGGGTAACTGAGATTCAAATTGGTGAGATGAAGTTAAATGTTTTAAGTAGATAGAAAAAATAGAGGGGATTTGTTGACAGAAGTGAAGATGGCACCTTGAAAGTGATTGTTAGCTAGCTTTTCACAAGATTTTTGTCTGAGCTTCAGTCTGCAGCTCCATCTAGGCTTCTTTTAAGTTGCTTTCCTGAAAGATGCTGAGCACTTGCTGGCAGTTTGTCTTTAAAATCACCTTTGAAAGCTGAAGTCAACTTCAGTGCATGCAGTTGAACAGCTATACTTTATTTTCTAGTATGAGTAAAAAGAATGATTTTTATGTTAACAGATAACTGTGACCTGCATTTTAAAATCTCAAGAGACCGGTTTAGTGCTTCCTCTCTGACCATGGAAAGCTTTGCTTTCCTTTGGGCTGGAGGGAGAGCCTCCTATGGAGTTTCTAAAGGCAAAGTCTGCTTTGAGATGAAGGTGAGTTAAACTGATGTTCTGTGACAGACAGTTTTGTGTGCTTAAATACAGTGTTCTTTATATTCACCAGGGGTTTTTATGTTCTGTTGAAACTGATTCAGGTGGACAGAACTTTCAGAAGGACCTCTTAGCCTGTGAAATGATTCTTCATAAGATGGCTGAATTTGCAAAACTACCTTGTCTTTCATGAGAACTTTCTATTAACTTAAAGGCTGCTTGCATTTTCCTGGAGGCTCTAACTTCTGGTCTAAGTTTTGAACTAAGAATTTTATTTGGTGCCTCATGCATCAACATCTGAAGAATTTTGATACTCGCTAGTGAAAAGTTTGCTTGTACTTTTTGAAGATTACAGAAAACCTCATCTTTTTTTTAAAAAAAAGGTGGAGGATATGAATTATCCCACCATTTTTCTTCTGTTCCTGCTTAGCCTTTGAGTTTGACCTGCTCAAAGCAGATATTTGGTCTCTCCCAGCCTAAGTAGTTCTGACTTGTATATGCAGTGTATGTGGGTATTTAGCAGATACTGAATTTTGATGACAAGAGTTCTAAACCTTGTAATAAACAGGTTTCTGCAACTTGTTGATGAAAGAATGACAGGAGGTACAAAGCACTTAGCAGTGCTAAAGGCTTCTTTGCACGCAAAGGGCCTGTGAATATAATTACTCACTCTATTGTTTTCCTCTAGTACTTTAAAATTAACCACTACCACAAGGAGTGGGTAGTAATCCTATTCTCCATGCTTTTGCATGGAGTTATTTCTTTGTCTGTTGGTACTCATAACTGGAAGGCCAATGGAATGAAATGGCCATTGACATTTATGGCCCTGTTCACTTTCAAACTGGTTTGAACTCAGTCACCTGACCCCAGTTGTTGTGGAAACAGATAAAATACTGAGCATTTTTTTGCTTCAGTTTGAAGCTTGTAAAGGCAGTTAGAAAATGTTTGCCTACAGGTTCCAGTGCTTTTAGGTGGGTTTGTTGTTTCTGCTTGTTTTTTATCTGGTTATGTTGTTTGGAAGCTGGCAACTTGCCCAGGAAGTCTCCTTACTGTGGAAAGGGATGAGTGTAATATTTTCCCCAGTCTATGTAAAGCAATTTTTTTTTTTAATCTGTTACCACGTTTTATTGACAGGGTAATTTGCTGTCAATCCCAACTTCCTAGCCATTTGGTTTTTTTAAAAAACACGTATACATTTTGTTTGAGGTTTTAATACATTATTGTAGGGATTAAGGCTTTCGGCCACTGAGGGGGACTGCTATGACTTTAGGAACTTTGAAAGCATGTGGTGTCTTGCATCCACATTGTTCAGTCAGGAGATGTAACTACATAGTGACTGGTTTGTGATTTCACATACTTAAGCATGTCTTATTTTTGTGGAAGGTGATTACTCAGACTTAGCAAAAATATAAACAAAGGGTAGAAGTTCTAGATGTTACCTTTGTTTCCATCTTGTTGTTAGTGTCTAATAAATGCTGCATACCTTCTAATGAATAATTTAAACATAGGTCACAGAAAAGATTCCTGTTAAACATCTGTATACAAAAGACATTGATATACATGAAGTGCGAGTTGGCTGGTCACTGAACACAAGTGGAATGTTACTTGGTAAGACTTAAACATATGATTACTTTTGTATATGTAGTTTTAAGTGATTTTTTTTCTTAAGCAGATGGGAAAAGCTTAAGTCATCATAACCTGTGTGTTCTGAATAGTGGTCTTAACTTGAATCACGCACTGGACAGATTGTGGGAAAACTTAGCACTGGGAGCAAATAAAGTTAAGCATTCAGGACTGTAAGGTTTATATGTCTTGGTCAGGTATGGGTTGTGGAGAAGATCAAAGATATGGGGAAGATTAAGGATTTCCCCTTTTAATATGGTGTTGTAAATAAGAAGAGTGGGATTTTTGCTTTCTTTTTTAAAAAAAAGAGTGGGACGTGGTGTGGTATAAGATTCAACTAGTGAATAAAAATTCCTGGATAACTACGTTATCATTCTTTTGGTTTGGGGGGGAATCCTTGTTTCTGAAAGGAGCTAGGAAGAAGTATAACTTATTTTGGTGTATGGGAACTGATGGTAATACTATTTATGACTAATACCTGCTGCTGAGACACATCTTTATGGAAAATAATGTATTAATTGGTATGTTCTGACAGCAGCAGCAGCTTTCTAGTTAAGTGCTTAAGTTCCACGTGAATCCATGTGTTTGACACTTCCTTGTTAGCTTGTTCCTTGCAGCTTCATCTTCAGCTGTCGCATAGGCTGAATGTCTGCTAAACTCCCTTTAAAATTGGGAGGGGTGAGTGCTACCGGAGACTAAGTTCAGAAAGCCTTTCTGACTAACTACGTTACAGGTATACCGGTGCATAACCAGGTCTTCAGAGTTTAAAAGTATTTCGTCATGTCTTTATCTGGTAGTTCAGCTTTGTCAACCAGAATCTGGGATTGGCAGCATATGGTTCTTAAAACTGGGATGGGGGTAGCTGCTGTTCCATCTCAAATGAGAGCAATCTTGAATACAAGAATGAGCTGTAGCCGTTTGGGGGTTGTAGCCTGATTGCATTTCTAAAAGATTAGGTGAAAATACCTTTAAACTTTATTAAGTTTGAATTATTTCTTCAGGTGAAGAAGAATTTTCTTACGGGTATTCTCTGAAAGGAATAAAGACTTGCAATTGTGAGACTGAAGACTTTGGTGAGAAGTTTGATGAAAATGATGTGATTGGATGTTTTGCTGTAAGTTTGCACTTAAAATTTTCTTTTGAGGAAAAACATTTGAATTTTTAGACTGCTTTCTGAGAAGCAGTAAACCAAATACAGAAAACTTGAAGGAAGACGAGTTGTTTGACCTAGGGAGGAGGTAGAAACGGCAAGCATTATCAACAGTGACTGCTGTCAACATTTAAAGATTCCATATTTGTAGACAAAAATGTCTTTTAAATGTACCTTTAAAAACCAGTCTGATTTTAAGTGAGTTGATCATTGACAGTAACTAATTTTAAGAAAAAAGTGTTAAGTTGTTCCTTTATGATATATCAGTGTTGCAGAAGTTTAGTGAATATAGTCAGTATAGCAAAATGTCTAGTATAACTTGACAGAGTGAGCTGGGTAATTTTATCCAAACTAATGCTTTGTCTGAAAAACAGAATTTTGACGGTGATGAAGTGGAACTCTCATATTCCAAGAACGGACAAGAGCTTGGTGTTGCATTCAAAATAAGCAAGGAAGTTCTTGAAGGGCGACCACTCTTCCCACATGTTCTCTGCCATAACTGTGCAGTTGAGTTCAACTTTGGTCAGAAGGAGGAACCCTATTTTCCTGTACCTGAAGAGTACACCTTCATCCAGAAGGTTCCCCTGGAGGATAGGGTCCGAGGACCAAAGGGACCTGAGCAAAAGAAAGATTGTGAGGTAAGTCTTGAGTTGGATAATCTCAAAGTTAAATGAACAGAGTGGGTGGAGTTTAAGCAGATTGTTGTACAACAGTGGCCTTTTTTGTTGAGGGCTTTAGTACTTTGTATCCCATGACTCTTCACCCCTTGATACTTTCCCCTCCCTAATTTCTATGACCCTTACTGATCTAAGTTACATATTAAAGAAAATCTTAGAACTAGCATCTCAAGTATAGAACCTGTCGTCATAGGTGGTGATGATGATTGGCTTGCCTGGAGCTGGCAAGACTACGTGGGTTACCAAACATGCAGCAGCAAATCCTGGAAAATACAACATTCTTGGCACAAATACCATTATGGACAAAATGATGGTAAGTGATAATGTCATGTTTTATGCCTTGATATTCTAAAGACTTGCAGTGAAGCCAAGACTTCTGGCTGCTGTGGGT
The DNA here is from genome assembly GCA_013389865.1 of Piaya cayana. Classification (NCBI taxonomy): domain Eukaryota; kingdom Metazoa; phylum Chordata; class Aves; order Cuculiformes; family Coccyzidae; genus Piaya; species Piaya cayana. Next base: position 78,233 of record WAAB01024179.1, read on the forward strand.
TACTTCAATATAAAAGGAATTTGAGAAACTGGCTGCTGGTTAGCTAGTGACCATTAAAGACTTAGCTGGCTAAGCTGCTGCTCATACATTGCACTGCAGGATTATGAAGCTTTTTGTGGTACTAGATAAGAAATAGTCAACTGTTGTTGACAATGTTAGTATTCCTGCTTCTCTTCATATTGCTGACTTCAGAATAGAACGTTTTGCTGTGAACTGGTAATGTGGGGAGCATACCTTAGATCTAGCTATATCGGTTCCCTTGGATTCTTTGCTTATATTAAGTTCTGTGTCTATGGAGGCTTTGGAAATACCAGTCATGAGTTTGTAGCCATGGCCTTGAAATAAACAATCCTTGAAGAGGCGAAAAGCATTTAGCAAAGAAAAATGTCAGTGATGTGTGTGAGGGCTACTTTAACTCTGGGAAATATCTCTGTAGGTTGCAGGTTTTAAGCGGCAGATGGCAGACACTGGAAAACTTAACACGCTGTTGCAGAGAGCTCCACAGTGTCTTGGAAAGTTCATTGAAATTGCAGCTCGTAAGAAGCGGAATTTCATTTTGGATCAGGTAGACACTTCAGTGAAAAATGGTTACGGAAATTTGTTATAGGCTATAGAATTGTAATTAATTGGGGTTAAAGTTACATTGTAATAGCAGTTGTTTCACTTATTGACTTACTACTCATTCATGGGATGTGAAGTTGAGATATTACTACAAATGCTTGTCTGAACTTTCTCTGGATTTATGGGATGTGGGAGGAATAGTGTTTTAACATATGTGGATATGAGCTCGTAACTTTGCATTATGCAGCATCTTTATGTCCAGTTATTTGTAAACTTCATTGCAAGCTCTTGTAGAGGTGAAGTCTATACGCCATAAGTTGACTTCCTTAACTCTTACAATGACAGCTACGTGTAGTAAGTTACTGCATTTTTTTCAGACAAATGTGTCTGCAGCTGCGCAGAGGAGAAAAATGTGCCTGTTTGCAGGCTTCCAGCGCAAAGCAGTTGTTGTTTGCCCAAAAGATGAAGACTACAAGCAAAGAACACAAAAGAAGGCAGAGGTGGAGGGAAAAGATCTTCCAGAGCATGCAGTTCTCAAAATGAAAGGCATGGAACATAATCCTATACTGTGTTTTAGGATGCTGAGTATCTGTTTAAAGGATTAAGTAAACGTAAAGTCTAAAAAAATCCCTTTATCTTAAACAGCTGTACTTAAACGAAACTGGAAGACTATTGTAACTTGTAGGATAACACTATATTGTGTTCCCTCTGCTGCAGTCCTTAACACTACTCAGTTATGCTGATACGCTTCATGCAGATGCACAAAGCTGTCTTGGCATAAAGTGCCCCATATAAGTGACATTTGGCAGAAACTGGTACTCTGAGTGGAGGCTTATAAAAGAAAAAAGATATAGGCAGAATGTTTTCAAGGTTTGGAACAGTACTGGCAACTCCATGAAGACCTGTTTATTTCTTTTGTTACTGTTACATTTCTTTAATGCTCAAATTATGTAATTTTATCCCTGTGCTGAGGGAATGCAGGGGGTGGGAGGGAGAATGGGAGGACAGGTGGTTAAATTAACAGCTTTTGACTGTAGCTGAATGTAGATGCTGAATACTCAGTATTTTTGCAATTATAGGGAACTTCACACTGCCAGAGGTAGCAGAATGTTTTGATGAAATAATCTATGTAGAGCTGCAAAAAGAAGAAGCTCAGAAGCTTTTGGAACAGTACAAAGAAGAAAGTAAGAAAGCTCTTCCACCAGAAAAGAAACAGAACACTGGCTCAAAGAAGAACAAGAAGAGCAATAAAAATCAGTACAATAGGGGTCAGAGAGGACGTGGAGGATACAACATGCGGGGTAACTTCAGAGGAGGAGGTGAGCCTACAAATACACCTGTGAACCTTGGAGGTGGTTGCTGCTGGAGAGGGAGGAAAGTTTGTAGTACTTGCACTGCAGATGTTACATACTGGGAACCTTGATTTCACCTTCAATACTTGTACTGTATCAGTGCAACATTAATTGTCCAACTTCTAAAAGTGAGGACTACCAAAATCTTGTGTTACATTATTTCTGTGGTGGTTTGAGGCAAAGCCTGTGGTTTTGTTTGGTCTTGTTTGTATATCACACTGCATGGGGGGAGAATGTATGATTAAAAGACCGCTTTTTGCTCTGAACAGTGACTTACTCTTTGCATTGAAATTTTTGCACTGAACTTGGTCATCTTGTTTCTCTGTAATAGTTAATTTTTAACAATAATCTTCATGTAAAAAATCTTTCAACATAACTGCTTCATTGAAGTAGTTCTTGTGCAGTCTGATAGACTTTCTTCTTTGCAGTCCCTGGAAATCGTGGTGGATATAACAGGAGGGGAGGCAACATGCCCCAGAGAGGTGGTGGAGGTGGTGGCGGCGGCGGTGGCAGCAGTGGTGCCATTGGGTACCCGTACCCTCGTGGCCCGGTCTTTCCAAGCAGAGGTGGCTACTCAAACAGAGGAAACTATAATAGAGGTGGAATGCCCAACAGAGGGAACTATAACCAGGTGATGCTTTGGGGGGTATTTATTAGTTGAACTGCAGTACTCTGGATGATGGTTGAAAGATTTGGTGGCTGTGAGTAGCCACAAACACTGTTACAGCACTACTTTCTAGTTCAGTGTGTGTGCCCAGAGCTCTGAATGTTATGTGAGAAATTGGGATGCAGATGAGCGGGTCGTATGTTAAGACTGTAATTCCATTCTGCTAAATATTGAGATTTTTATGGCACATGTGTGAAGGCTTGTTTGATGTTCCAGTTTTTTAATTTATGTTTTTCAGTCCAAATAGTAACTGTTGTGTGGCCTTAGCCTCAAGGTGTATCTTTATCAAGCATTTAGGGAAGTTTCCAGAAACAGCTCTGGAGAGAGGCTTTGTCTGGGTGTCTGGTATCAGACAAAACTAGTCAAGGCATGCTTGCCTGGGTCTTGAGTGATGGAATATCAGTGAAAGTATTTGAAAACATAACTTGGATTACTGAGGAGCCAGCAGATGGAGCCCAAGCTAGTGAACATGGCTCTGGTCTGTCTAATGCTGACCATCAGGGGATATGCAACATTTTATTTTCTAGTACCTTATACCCCTTTTTGTACTGTAAAGTTCATTTGATGTCTTGTGGACTAGCTCCTTCTGTTTTCAGTTGTATGACCCCATACATATCCTTTTGTCTGATCAGATAACATATCACTGTAGCAACTACAGCCTTTACTAACTAAAAATAGCCAAGCTCTTGTATTTTTAGTTCTCCTGCTGCCATTTAGCAGCTGGAAATAGTGAGAGTCAAAACTGGATTAGCCAGCTTTCCAGACCACTGGCAACAACAACTGGAGGATAATGCTGAGGTTCTTGCCCCGTGTTTAAGCAGCAGCTGCTTGGAGGGGAAGGCTGTTGGTATTACATTTTTCAGGGAGGTTTGTGTTTTTTAAACCTAGGCCCTGATGCCTTGTATTTCAAAAATTCTATGTGACGTAATGTTTTGGTGGCAATAGAAAGATTGGTATGAGTGTAGCAATGAAACTTGATGAAGTAGTTAAAAAGTGTTGTCCTCTTGCAGAACTTCAGAGGAAGAGGAAATAATCGTGGCTACAAAAACCAATCTCAGGGCTACAACCAGTGGCAGCAGGGTGTAAGTAGTAATAACTTTGCCTTTTCACTGATTTTTAACTCCAGTGTTTAAAATATTGAGACATTCCTATCTGAAAGAATTAGAAGTGTAATCAAAACTGAATAGCAAAATCTCTTGATGCTAGGTAAGATCACTATAAATAGCTTCCTGTGCAGAATTTAGTCTGGCTTGGTGGTCTTGAGCTATCATATATCAGCTGTGGCTTATCAGTCTTAATGCTATGTAGTGTTTGGCTTCACGTTACTACTGTGAAGTGAACTTAACTGCCTTCAGTTGTTAACAAACCTCCTTCTATTTGAGGGGACTGCAATCTTCTCAAGTTCCAGGAGAACTAGATGTTTGCTAAACACACTTTTTTTCTTTGAGAAATGTAACCATTATATGATTACAGGTTAAAATTAACTGTTTATCCATTTATTTGCAGCAATTCTGGGGTCAGAAGCCATGGAGTCAGCATTATCACCAAGGATATTATTGAATACCCAAATAAATGAACTGATACATATTTCTCCAAAACCTTCACAAGAAGTCGACTGTTTTCTTTAGTAGGCTAACTTTTTAAACATTCCACAAGAGGAAGTGCCTGCGGGTTCCTTTTTTAGAAGCTTTGTGGGTTGATTTTTTTTCTTTTCTTTTTTTTGTACATTTTTAATTGCAGTTTTAAAGTGATTCGTAAGAGAACCTCAGCATTGTGCACGATAAGAGAATGTGTCAGTATTTCAGGGTTCTACATTTTATCTGTAAAATGTGACTTTTTTTTTACCACAACAAAAGTAAAACGTTGCTTTGTACCTGGTGTCTTTTTATTAAAAGAATTTTTCTCCTTTTTCTCCATCCCCCAATTTCTAAGAAACAGTCGTGAGTCGTGTCACAATACAATAGAAATGTTAGCAACCAGATTCGTACGGAGGCTCCTTAGTAGCCTTCATGTATTACCATGAGACCATGTAAAGCTCCGTGTTACACTCCATCTTCTCTACAAAGCTTCTGGGTGGGGAGGGGAGGAAGGGGAGGTAAAAGTTTCTGGCAATAACTAGGGACTTCTTTTTGTAACATTGGAACTCAGCAAGATGTTGGGAGCAGAGAGGAAACCTGGGGCTAAATAGTGAAGGTGGAGTGTATGTAGAAGCTCTTAAATTTGTAAAACGTGGTTGCATTACTTGTGGAGGCTCAAACTTGTGAAGGTACAACACCATTATTTCTTTTCCGTTTGTTCTGCATTTTGATTCTGAAAAGAAGCTGGCTTTGCCCATTTCTTATTAAACAAAACTTGTTGTAAATCCAGTTGTCTAATGGGATCTATATGAAGTTAGCTGTGTGTCTGTGTAACTCTTTCCCCACAAAATACTGTATACCTAGTGTGCTTGTAGTAGTTACTCCACCATTTTGTAAGCTAATGAAACTGTGAGTCACCCATTTTATATCTAATTTTTAATCATGTCAATTCTCAAATGGGTGTATCTCCTTAGCAGCCTGCTGATTCCTTTTCTCTTTAAAGAAAGTGGGTGGAGAAATTTAACTAGACTTTTGTTTGCAATAAAATAAATCCATTTTACTCTTGTTTTGGGATTGTTGCCATCAAGGTCTAAAATCCCTTTCAGGCTATAAAGAGGAAGAGAATGTATGAAAGTGATGATGTTGGACGGTTCTAAACTCATTACTGTGTACATGCTGAAATACTTGTGTTTCTTTAAGACTAAACTGATGGTTGCTCTGTTAGAGATTTATCACATGTATAATCTCACAATTTAACATGGTTATATGTATAGGGCAAAAGTCTTTTGAGTTGCACTTGCATCGTGTAAATCCACTTAACCTATTTATTGTAAAATAGACCTTAGGGGAGAGAAGCTGGAGAAGAAACTGGACAGGTAATAGGACAGGAGAAGGGTTATGGAGGATGAATCCTGGAGTGGAACAGAGCTTCAATTTGTTTTAACCACTGTTTTGTTAAGATCTATGCTTTTGTACAACTGTAGTGGCAATGTTAGCTAATAAGTTTCCTTCCTTTTTAATGCCGTAAGACAGGTGAGAGATGTAGCTGTTTCAAAGCAGACCCGTGCGGTACATGTGAAAAAACGTCACTGCCAACATCTGGGTGTTGGGATTTGACTGCCAAGCTCTTTGTGGGTAGGGTACAGAACAGCAGAAACAGACCTAGAGCTGGTGTAGCGTGCTCAAAATTTCTCGAATGTTAGCTGATTTCTAATAGTATTCAGAAGTTGTGTTGCTCTTCTAGCCTTTATAGCAGATGACATTGCATATTGACATTAAATGTTAACAGCACCACCTCCTTGTTAATATTGCTTTAACTCATCCCTTTACTTTAAATGAGAAAACTGTAAATTGTCTTTAAAGAAACACTATTTCATGGACTAGAAATGTGGGGAATCTAAACCCAAGTTTGTTTTGCGGAAATGGAATTTTCTTTAGACTTGAAAACAAGTTTAGTGTAATTAAAAGTCCATCTCCCTTCTACCCTTCTTGCAAGAACTAACACTTTGTATGGAGTGCTGATCCTTTGCTTATTTTGGTACTCTAGAATTATATAGTCTTTAACTGAAATATAAGAGCCTACACTTCAAATGTGGTTGTAAAGCCTGTATTTTAATTCAAAAGTCTGGGATGGTTGGTTTTAAATTCTTAAATGTGTGGTGTTTAAAGAAAAAAAAAACCCCACATCTGAGAGGAAATGCTTCACCTGTTTTATGCTTGGCAGAGGAATATCTGTTGATACTAAAACTACTCCATGGAAAAAGTACTGTTCCAGAAAGTTTAGCACTACCCTTATTCGGAGATAACCAATGCAAACATAAGCACCACTGAGGTCCGTATAGGTTGGGAAAGGGGGTCTGGAAAGCTAAATGCCTTCCCTGCTCTTCATCCCAGTAGCTTGCATGAGGCTGTATGTTTGTTCAGCCTGGGTCCACCCCAGAAGAGACGCACTCTCAATTTATCTTAGCTCTGGTTGTTCCTAGAGGAAGGATTTACATTGCCATGTGAAAATGGGTGTATAGAAAAGCAATAACCTTAAGGAATCACAGTCAAGAAATACCCTGCAGTATGTGTTTAAGAAAAGCACTAAAACTAGCTGGTGGGTGCAGATGTGAGGAGAGCCTAGCTGTATGTTCCTGCCCTGAGAAGGCTGAGCTATCTGCCGTGAGTAACTTCTCACAGTTCCTCAGGACTTGTATATGTGAGAAGTACCTGAATGGCAGCAGCAGTGCAGGGCTGGTGGTGGTGATGCAGACAAGGACCATAAAACCCTGTGGCTGGGTTAATGTTGGGTGTTCCAGGGGCATACCCACTGACTTTGCTGTTTTCTAATTGAGAGGGAGCTTCCTCATGGAGTACAAAGCTGGAGAGCCTTGTGCCCGGTTCAGTAGCAGTAGAAATGTCTGCAGGGATTGGTAGCAGCAGCTGTACAGCACTGCTCTCCTTCCAGCCCTGGCTGCCAAAGCTGACATCTGCCTTGCAACAGGTTGTAGCCACCCTCTGCATCATGGAGGGGCCCTGTGTGTGCTGGGTAGTGGGAGGAAGCTGCTGTTTTTTAAAAAAAAAAAGTGGAACACCAATTGGTTGTATTTATTCCTCCACCAGTAACCGTCAGTAGGATACACAGTGTAAATGGAGGTGCCCCCTGGCACTGGGGTATTGGCAAGGGGCTGGTTCCTGGGCACACGTAGAGTAAATAGACTTTGTAGACCATCCTCTTCCCTGTGGGACACTGGGACCTGGCTTTTGTTCTGCGGTGCCTGACAAGATCCTGTACTCAAATCCTGGCTCTGGGGCAAGAGCTGCATCTCAGCAGGGGGAATGCTCAGCAGGGCTGTCATGCCCCAACCCACTCTTAGTGGCACCTGCACACCAGGTCCCATCAATATCTCTTGCAGAATAATTCTTCATCAGTAAAATCATTTTTGGAAATTCTGTCCAATTTTTCTGATAGCAGAATGGATCAAACCTGTGCTCTGGCACTGCCACATGCTGTCCATGCTGCCTGCTTAACGAAAAATTTCTTCATGACGTAATCCACTAGGGTTTTTGGGTTTTGTTTTGTTTCTAATCTCTTACAACACCCTTGAGCAAGGCTTTTAATAGAAATAGATGATGAAGTAATCTTTTAAGATTCAGAGGTTTCCTTGCTCATGACCTTTTGGAAAACTAGGCCAGTGCTTTCTAAAGTGCAACCTCAGATTAAGCCACGAGAAATCCAGATGAGAAGTGAAGTACTTTAATGCTTCTGCAAACGTTTAGCTGCCAGGGTTTGGACTCTCCCAAGCGGGCACAGACTACAGTTGTGAACTAGTAAGTACAGCTGGAGCCATCTCAGCCTGAAATGCTCTGGAGGATGGGGAGAGCTCCAGGATGCCACAAAAAGGCTGCTGAGAGCAGAGTGGAAATCAAGCAGCTTTGCAGTTCTAGTGGTAACCAGCTGCAGTGAAGTTATAGCTGTGCCTCTCCCTCATGCAGAATTCACCTCCAGAACAAAGTCACCCCATGCAGATGGAGGGAGCAGGAAGGAGGCCTCTCTTTATTTTAATAGAATAGCCATTAGTTTTGTGCAGGTTTTCTCTTTATTTTTCAGTCACCAAGGTGCAAGCTATCTCCCAGAACAGGGCCTCTCCACAGCTACCTTTCCTAGGGAACTGGCTGAAATTGGGATTTGGCTGCTAATCTGGACGTAGCTCTTGCCTCACTTTGTCTTTCTGCCAGCACTGGGAGTGGCAGGAAGACTCAGGAGTGAATCAATTGCTGCATAAACTCAGCTGTAGCTTAAAAAAAGATGCTGAATACATTGTCAGCATTGTAAACAAAGGAAAATGTAAAAAGAAACCTTGTAATTACTCATGTTGGTGAATCCATAGGCAAGTGTTACTTTAGAGCAAATTTTTTGTTCTTTTCTAGCTTAGTAGACAATCTCCAACTTGCAGAGTCATTTTGGTCCTAAAAGTTATGGAAACAAAAACTACGGGTAATACAATTCAGCCAATTTTTCCCACTAACTTCTGCGTGCTCAGAAAAAAATTACCACTTGGCAGCAGAGAGCTGATGCAATTTACGCGAAATAGTGACTCGGGTCGGGGCAGGGGTTGCTCTGCTGCCTTAGCACACAGGGATTGAACTGGCACTTTTTTTCCCTCAGTGTAAATTCCCCCTCAGCTGAGGTCAGACAGCTGCTTACTGGGACACCTCAGCGAACTAATGTGGCGTAAAAATGGAAGTAGGTGTTTGCTGGTCTGAGTGTGGCCCTCGGTTATGGTTATGTCACATCAGCCTCTGTTAACTCACCTGCCACTCTGCACTCCTGAGATTTCCCACCACATCCTGACAAAAACTTGTTTGGCTCAGCCTTGGGCTGGGCTGGCAAGCAGCACTGGTGGAGGTCTGGAATGGTGCAGATGCCCAGGAGAGCTGGAAAATGTTTGCAAGGGGAAAGACGTAGGGAAAGGCTCTCCTCTTTGGTCCCTGCTGAACTTTCAGCTCTGTGGGGCTGTTGAGCATGGAGATAAGATAAGCCCTTGTATTATAAAAGGACTTTTGTCTTTGTGGTAAGAAGTTACTAAGAGAAGTATGCCCTGTATTATTATTCTTACTAAGAGAAGGGGAGGAGGAAATGAGTAAGCCTTGTTGGAGGGGGTTACCATAACATCTTTACTGAAATAAATTACATTTGGGGTGAGCAGAACAGGCTGCCAGGAAGGTGGTTGAGTCACCTTCCCTGGAGGTGTTTAAGGTGCAGGTGGACAAGGTGCTGAGGGGCATGGTTTAGAGATTGATAGGAATGGTTCGACTCGATGATCTGGTGGGTCTCTTCCAACCTGGTGATTCTGTGATTCTATGAANACCTGCTCCATGACTTTCCCTGGCACTGAGGTCAGACTGACAGGCCTGTAGTTCCCTGGATCCTCCCTGTGCCCCTTCTTATAGATGGGCACTCACCTGCCACTCTGCACTCCTGAGATTTCCCACCACATCCTGACAAAAACTTGTTTGGCTCAGCCTTGGGCTGGGCTGGCAAGCAGCACTGGTGGAGGTCTGGAATGGTGCAGATGCCCAGGAGAGCTGGAAAATGTTTGCAAGGGGAAAGACGTAGGGAAAGGCTCTCCTCTTTGGTCCCTGCTGAACTTTCAGCTCTGTGGGGCTGTTGAGCATGGAGATAAGATAAGCCCTTGTATTATAAAAGGACTTTTGTCTTTGTGGTAAGAAGTTACTAAGAGAAGTATGCCCTGTATTATTATTCTTACTAAGAGAAGGGGAGGAGGAAATGAGTAAGCCTTGTTGGAGGGGGTTACCATAACATCTTTACTGAAATAAATTACATTTGGGGTGAGCAGAACAGGCTGCCAGGAAGGTGGTTGAGTCACCTTCCCTGGAGGAGTTTAAGGTGCAGGTGGACAAGGTGCTGAGGGGCATGGTTTAGAGATTGATAGGAATGGTTCGACTCGATGATCTGGTGGGTCTCTTCCAACCTGGTGATTCTGTGATTCTATGAAACAGCATTTGGGAGTAGCTGAACTAGCAGAGGTGAGTACGCTCACCCCATTGCATGCATGTTGTAAGCAGCAGAGCTACGTGCCCAAAGCCTGGCAGCTCCGCATGGCACATGCTTTCCCTGCTCCCTGCTGGAGCACCTGGGGTGCTGTGGGACCTCCAGCCCAGGATCACTGCAGAGCAAAATGGGACGATACTGGGTGGGTGGTCCTCTGCGCAGCACTGGGCTTTTACTACCTCAGGTTTTTGCCACTTCTCCATCTCCCAGTAGGTTGCACAATTGCATAAATGTCACAAAGCCCTCTGGAGATGTGGTCCAGCCTCCTGCCTGCCACAGAGCTGGCACTAGAACTTGAGTCAGCTGGGTCTTCATCTAGCTGAAGCTTGAAAACCTTCAGGAATGGAAATGACATGACATCTCTGGGCAACTTATTTCAGTGCAGCAGTTTGTCCTGTTGCCTAGTTGGAAGCTCCCAAACTAAAGTTTGTGACCACTGCCGCTGCCACATCATCTGCACCTATCAAGAGGTGTTTGGCTCCATCTTTGTAACTGTCCTGCAGATAATACTAGGCAGTCCTAAGGTCACCTCACAGGCTGCTCCTGCTGGGATTAAGTCCAGCTCCTTCCACTGTTTTTCCAGAAGGCATGAACTTGAGCTCCCTTCACTGGAGATGCTACAGGTTTTCGACATCCCTGTTGACTGAGAGGCCCAAAGCCGAACAGCAGTACTGGACGCACTGCCTCAGCAGTGTCACACCAGGGGAAAAGCGTGTCCCTTAATTTGTTTGCCACATACTTCCTGATGGAGCCCAGACTGTGCTTTGCCTTCTTTGCAATGAGAATACTCTCTTGGCCCCTATTCAACTTGGCATCCACTGCAAGTCCCAGTCTTTTCATCAGGGTGGCTATTCAGCTAGCTGGTTCCCAGCCTCTTCTGTGGTTCCCAGCCTCTTCTGTACACTCTACTGTGCAAGCAACTACCCTGTATTATTCGTATTCTTATTCTTCTTACTACTACTACTATTTTTAAAAAGATTATTTATTAATCTGTTAAATAGTAATCCAAATATCTCAAAAATAATTAAGATATAAATTGCTGGTGCAAGTTAAATGTCCTGTGTATTTTCCTCATTTGCTCTGAGAGACCTCGGAGAAAGCAGCTGTGATAGTGCAATAAGAACTATTCCAGTACTCACATATCAAGAAACGCACCACTTACTTAAATGTCACAGAATGCATTTGGTTTCTACACCTAAGACATTCCTTCAGTCACACTTTTTGTGTGAACTTGCGTGCCCCTTTCCTGCAGAGAGAAGGGAGGTGTCTCCTGTGTGGTGCAGGGGCAACCAAAGGTCCCACCAGCGCTAACCAGGTGGCTCCTATTCGCGTCTGCAGTAGGAGCTGCTTTCTCTGGAAGAAAGGAAGAGGTGGAAGGAGTCGCTGTGATCCAGCGCTCCGGTCCACAGGGCAGTGTGCTAAGCACAGCGCTGTTTGGTGTTGAGGACACTCTGTGGCCTGCTCAGTGGTGGAGAAGAAGGTGGAGGCCAGGAGATGCTTCCAAAAAAACATCTCCCGGGCAGCTGCCAGACACTCTGGGGTGGGGGCTGCTGCTACTGCTTCCGCAGTCGCCTTGGCACAGCCCCAGGATATTTATGTGCCTCCTTGGCTTGGCAGCTGGCCAGTNGGAAATGAGAGACTCCAGAGATTTCTTTCAGCATATCCTAACACAGAAAACAAGAGAAGTTTCCAGGAATAAGCTTGCTTTTACACTTAACTGCTGTGAAAGGTGTATTATCCAGCAAGTGCTAAGTATCATTCTCTAGTTCCAGACCAAACCAGTGAAAAATTATACTGCTGAAAGCAATCAAAAAGGTTGGTGGGGGAAGGGAGATAGCACATGGGCTCCTCCTTGAGTGGTGACTGTACTTTAAGTGTTCCAGTTAGGGTGAATCCCCCTGGAGGTGTCCCCAGGAGAAGGATGAACAGTGATATAAAAACCAGTGAATAGAAACGAATGGTGACAGGCTTTGGGGATCGAGCGGACCATTGTGCTTGTTAGTGGGGGTAAGAAAGCCTCTGCAGAAGCAGTTGGAGGGGACTTTGTGAGACTTGGGAAGAAAGCACTGAGCTCTTTTTACCCACCTAGGGGGCCGAGTAAGTGGTTAGTTGGTTCTTGGATACTATAAGCTAAGAAACTGAGTTGAACAAGTTCTGTCACAGTCTCCCAATGCCGCCCCTGGATGTTCCTTGAGGGCTTTGGATGAATGCATAATAAACACTGCATGTGATAATTGCTGGTAGTTCCAGATTTCTTTGCGAGGCCTGAACAGAGTATCATCCCCTCTGTTTTGAGGAACAGGCCATTGGGATTTTTTTTTGCTCTGTATTGGTTCTATTAAGAACTTTTGCAACAGCTGTTTACAGTAACATCTGCCCAATAATAAATGAACTATTAGCTTTACACTTTCAGCAATGTTGCTGCTATCTCATCCAGGGCTGGAATGTTTCCTGACAGGAAGGGGATGTTCACTTTTCTTTAATGGCCAAAGTAACATCCCAAACGTTCTGCTAATGGGAATTGTGGGCACTCTTGACTGCAAATTTGTTTGGAAGAAGGAGCCACAGAGGCAAATAGGGTGGGTGGGTCCCTCATCTTGCTTCTGCAGCATCTGTACAGTGTCACAGTGAGGAGGTGGTGGAGAAAGGTCTTTCTCACTGGCTGTGACCCCCTGGCAAAGGTCACGGTGGTCAGGACTCCTGACCTGGATGATGGAAGGCATGAGTATCAGCCAGAGTTGTAAAGCTTGTAGGTGAGCTCCAAAACCTCATCATGCACATACAAGCGGACCCGAAGGCCAAAACATATTATGAATAAATGAACACCATGATCCCTGGAATTGACCACAAGCTATTGGACATCGATAAGAGAGACGAGGATCAGCTGTCTGGGGAGAAGCCACGTTGGCTGAAAGCACACCTGCTGCTCTTTGGAACAGCATTTGTCAAAGTAAACAGAGCTTAGAAAATAAGCAAAGCATGCGTTTCATTCTCTTCAGAGCATGAAGACAGGGAGGGGGAATGTTTAGTTCCGTTAAATACATCACCACATAAACACACAGGCTGGATATTTTTGGAGCTGTGGCCAGTCTGTAGAGAAGGAGCCCTGCTGTGGTAATTGTCTGCTCCCACTGAACAGCTTATGTACTGCCAGCGGGCTCCCGGCACGTTCAGGGGAGCGGAGGGCCATGACGCAGTCTTGCTCATGGTAGATGACAGAAGCTGGAAGGATTAAAATATCCTCCTTGGAACAAACTGCTCTTAATCTTTAAAACAAGCAGATATAGAGATGCTTTGACCTATCCCTGCAGGAACAGGCAGTCTCAGTGATGGACGCCTCTCATGCAAGCTATGAGCCCGCGCAGAAAAGAAGTTCAGAGAGCGCATGACAACATGGGGGCCTACGAACAGAATTAGTCAAGGGAGCCATTAAGTCTGTGTTTCACTCACGTTGCCTCATCCAAGGTTTTACCTTCTCTTTCCTTCTTCCCATCAATCTGCTCCCCCACCCCCATCTAAGAGTTTAGCAGCCACACTTGCTTAGTGTCATATTTTCATTTTAAGGGTACAAAGGATATACGTTCCGAGGCCTTGAGTCACAATAATTGAAGCACGCTTCCACTTCTGACATTTAATTAGTTCTCAGTTCTTCAAATTAAAAAATATACCATCAAAAGATCATCTTCCTGATCATGTGAACATACTGTAAAGACTTTGTTTTGATCAGTTTTTCAAGGCAATAACATATTTCTTTCAAACTTCAAGTGGAGCAAGCCGAATGACTTTCACTGGTAACCACTGAGCTCCTGAGCTAAAAGCCTGGATTGAGGAATAGGAGAAAAACAGGAATTAGTCTACTAAGCTGGAGAAAATCTTTCATTTGGCAGCTCATTACAAATGAGTTCACACAGTGCTTCATTGTTACTGGGGTTGCTGGCACCAGAAATAACAAGTGAACTTTCCTCCTCTCTCCCTAAAAATCACCTTACCGAAAGCTGGACTCATTTGTTAATGGTAGGAGGTGACCTTCCTTTTACAGCACTCGAGGACTTGGGGTGGGTGGTTACACGAAGAGAATAGCTTGGAAGCTTGCAAAATGCAGCCAGAGCCAACATCTCCCCCAAGTCCCTGCTTGGGTAAGGATGTAAATGACAAGTTTGGGACGACAGATTTAATTGCCTGTGCTGCCAGCTTCAAAAACTCTCTGGGTCTGAAGCCACTGTCGAAGCATTACGTTTGCTTTAGTGAAAGGCACTGCAGAGCAGAGGCAATCCCATCACACGCCTCCCTAATAACGAAGCTGGCAATTAACCATAGATTGGTGCATTTCAGCCTGTTGCCTTGACGGTGGCTTTCCTTCCAGAGAGGCCTAGAGAGGCCTGGAGGAATGTAGTAGCATGGCACTCTGGGCACTGCCAGCAGCCCTGACCGTGTGTCCTGCTGGAAAGGGCTGCCAAATGCTTTTTTCCCCAAGAGTATCGCTGTGGCAGGGAGTGGCAAGAGCAAGGTGTGCAGGAGCGAAAGGGGCCACAGATCCATCTATTTTGGTGGTGTTACAAGATTGCTTTAAGAAAGGATTTTATCGATTTAAGGGATAAAAAACTGTGTGCTCCTCACCCTTCAGTGACCAAGTAATAACAGTAAATAAAGTGGCCATACTTAATTCTCTCCATTTTAATCCCCAGACAGAAGGCTGAAAACCAAGGATCTCCAAAATTACTTTCTCTTCCTTTCTAGGAACTGCTAATTTTTAATTTGAGGAGTATTTTGAACCTTGATAAAGCAAGAACTATCACAACTGTCATTAGCAGCAATACTTAAAATAAAGATACCAAGTCTGATACCAAAACACAAATGCATGCTATGTTTCTACCAAGAGCTTTGATTAAAAATATCAGCATTGAAAGGGATATGACTTACAAGTTTTAAAAAGTTAGTAAATTGTTCTCAAGTTTTAAAATTGCTTTTTCTGAGTTACTGCCATTCTTTCTTGTGAATGTAACCTAACTTACAACACAGCTTTCAGATTTTTGGGTTTTGTCCATTCCCTCACCCTTTCAACAAGGGTTTGGAACCCATCAGTCACTTTCAATCCAGCTCCCATATCTGGTGCAGAAGCAGCTGTAGCCAGCGCTTTGAGGAATTACTATGCCAGACTTCTTTTCCCCCTGAATGTTTAACCATGAGCATTCTTCCCTCTGCCACAGCAGAGCCTCTCCTTTCACTCCGAGTCCTCCTCACAGCCTCCTTGTTTTATACCACCCCACCCCCACCCCCCAGCCCCAATTCAGAAAAAGCTCTAAAATTGGGTTAGCTCAATTCCACTTCAACTTTTACCGGAAAATGAAGCTCAAATGCATTGGCCAGACTGCCTGCACATTGACTCTTTCCCCATTTTCCTGTTAACATCTGGGATACTCATTTTACATTTTGCACAGTGAAGTAGGAGTATTCGATTGGTTACCCACGCAATGTGGACACATCTAGAATTTCATCTATTGTCCAGAACTGCTAACACTGTAGCTAAGCTGCTACTGAGCCAATATCCTTAAATGCAGTAGCTTAAACCAACACAGACTAACACTGGAGAAGGTCCAATGCTGCACTTTTTCCACAGATTTTTTAAATTTACTCAGGATCACAATCTTCCGCTTTTTTTTTTTATGTAGTCACAGCACTTGTGCATTTTGCAGGATGCCATTAGGTGCATTCTAACTTCTTTCCTATCAGTACAAAAGCATATTCTTCCCTTGTTTCTCTACAAACCCCCTTTGCCAAAGAATAAATTTTCATCTGCACGCTTTTGTTTCCCAATTCCCCAGCTGAACTGTGACCTCACAGCCAGAAGACCCCCTGCTTCGGTTGCAGCTCCTTGCCTTAGGTCAGATAGGAAAGAACTCAGCGATGTATTAAAATAGGATATGCTAAGTCCTTGCTCATAGCTCACTCAGTTTCCCACTGCCGCTCCAACAGCTTTACATGAGGCAACACCTACCCCATCCAAAGGGAAGGAGCCTCCGCCCCCTCTGCACAGAACCAGGGGAAACATTTTTCTTTTCCGAATTCAGAGTTAGCTATCAGTTAACTTCTGAGTTTAGATCTTGCAGTGAGGACAGCGTGTTTCACTGTGCTAACTCAAGTTTTCTGGAGACTCTTTTATATAAAAATTTATTGTTTCCTCCAGAAAGGAGGAATACAGGAAGAAAAAGAAACAAGTCTACAGGTTTGTTTTCTTCTCCTAAGATGCTAATCCACAGAGGGTAAAAGTTTAATTAAATGAGCATAAGTGGCATGTTTGTCTTGTGCTTTCAGGTCTACTTCCAAATTAAATAAGTAGAGCAATGCTGGTGTTTACATCTGGATTCCAAACCTCCTCACATCTACCTGAGTTACTGACAGATCACAAACTCTCTGACTCAGCACTGGCTGGAGGGAAGCGATTATTTTTGCTCAGTGAACACCTTTAGACCAAAAAGTGCTTACAGCATAATATACTATAAGTAATTTTGTGAAAAGAAAGTAAAAAATGTTGTGACCCTGGTGTGGACAGGAGCATGCAATGAATATTGTGCCACCATTCCTCTTTTTACCAATATGCAATTAGATCCAACATCGTATTCCCAATAAGATGGTTTCCTTGAAATTATATTCTGATACTTAACTGAAAATGTACAACAAAATATACAAGAACAGGCCTTTTTTGATAAAAAACCAAACTACTAACCATTGCTGCTTACAAATAATGTAAATTATTATTCCACCAATTGTTAAGTATTTTTCTTAAATAGAAGAGCTAGATTTTTAATCAAGTAAAAACGTCAGCTACTTAATGCAGCTTAGACTGCTTCTGAAGTGCAATTTTATTCTTGGTTTTACAGACAGAACAAAAAGGGAAATCACTGAATCCCAAGGTTGGAAAAGACCTCCAGGATCATCACGTCCAACCATTAAACCCTTCAGTTTCACAGCATATATAAATCACCTGAAGATATTCTGCAGCTTTAATCTTGCAAGGGCTACTGGTTGCCCCCCACCTTGCACAAGCAAAGCCTTCACTTACTGTTTAAATATTCCCGTTTCACAGACGGGACAATTAACAGTGGCACCAAAGGATGCATTTACTCTGACAACAGCTGATGAAGATACTTTCCTCTATTTAAATGAAATGTAATTACAACTCTGTTGAAACAAACCATTCTGTTTATAGAGGAAGTTAAAGTAGTCCCAAACCACCGCATTAATCCTCCAAGAACCTAAAACAGAACACATCAGTCCCCAGATGTTTAACAGGAGCTCATTCCTAACCGTGCACATAGTCACATACATGCATACATACACATATGAAACAAAGAAAGGCCTGTATTCCAAGTCAATAGATTCGTTATTAATTTCTTGCTCGGATTTGCTAGGAAAACCAGCACGATTTGTCTGTGTTGGGCACCTCACACATTTACAGGGAAGACTGCCATTTTTGAACCACCTTCTCCCAGAGCTGTGTTAGACCACAGATTCCTTCACAGCACACTATGAATCACTCCTTTCACTGCTGGTTTGTTTTCTTTCTGGATCAAGAGAACTGCCTTCAAATAAGAGTTTGTTTCTCATTCCTTCTTTAAGCATTCTCTGCCGGATCCTTTGCTGGGCCAGATTGTATCTGCAGTAAAACCTAGAGGAGGGGACGAAAAGAAAACACGATTTGCTTCATATGAGTGATGGTACCAAATCAGAGCTACTCAGCCAGCTGCAAAGTTGAAACCACATATAATAATGCTAGTAAAATTCATTATGCATAATGAAAATAACAGCGTAACTGCTATTTCTGTAAGGCAAACATTATGCAGCCGTTGAGGGGCAGGGTATACAAGTCCAATGGAAAAATGCTAATTTCAATTATTTGGATCTCAATCTCATCACCATTTAGCATGCTGCCTTTATAATTAGGACAGAAAGATGGAATATGTGAAGGAGAAAAGAAACAATTAAGAAAGACAGAAATATCTGGGCAGTTTGATCTCTTAGGATTCAAGAAATTAAAAGAAAAAAAACCCTGCTATTTTTAACATAAAAATTCAAAGGCACTGAAATCTTCCTTTAAAATAAACTTATATTTCAGGGAGAAGGAAGAGGACAGTTTGTTAGGCAAGTTTTTTTATGGAGTTTCAAAACCAGTGCAATAGGTCACATGGGGATCACGTTGTACAAAGCAGCCAGCATAGCTCTGTCAAAATACAAGAAGCGCCTTACATACCAGTATCCTAACATTGTGCAAATAAAGCCACCGAATGCAAAGTCACAAGATCTTCTAACTCTACCTGAAAGAAAAACAAAAATCCTCAAAAAAAAAACAACAGAGAGAAAACCTTGGATGACTTCCCATTATTAATTAAACCTAAGAGCAAACAGGCAGTAATTTTTCCTTGCAAACAACTACACAAAACCCAGGAGTTAAGTACTTACTGGTTGCTAAAAAATGTCCGAGACCAATAACTAAAGACCCCACAGAGCCATAGAGCACAGATTCTCGTGCACACGGGACACGTTGAACATCAAGAAATCCAAAGAGTTTAAAGGACTGTAAGAAAAAAAAAAAATCACATCATAAATTTAAAATTATAATTGAATATTATAAAAGAACCATTTCACTTTTTCTTTTACATTACCACAAAAAAAGATGGGAGAAAACCCTTAAAAAATCAGGATCTTTGTTCAAAACCAACATGTACCGCAACAGGTAAGTTTACAATCTATTATGCTACTAGTTATGCCACACAGTTTTAATTTTGGAAAAGGCAAATATACTTAAAAAAGTGAAATTACTGGAGAATGTGCACATAGCAGAGTACCTTACAGAGAACATTGAATAAAAAAATGTATAAACCAGTAATTTTTAACTTAATCCTATGTATAGGCAAGGGCTCTGCACAGAAATTTGTCATTATACAACACAGGTTTTTAAATCAACCTACTGGTAAGAATTACTCAAATTATTTCATAATTTGCCTCACATTTATAACCTACTCTAGGGTATATCTATCAGTTTTCTGTTTAATTTTCAAATGCTAATGACATGTGGCATTGATAAACCCAACTGTGAACGCACAAAAACGTTTTTCATTTCAGAGATGCTTATACTGCGTCCCACGTCTTCTAGCTTGGATACAACTCATACTCCCGACCTGACAAAAGTCCTTGCGAACACACATTAGCACCACAAGCAGGAGTGATAAACTACATACAAAAAGGCCTCAAAATGGGATGGGTCAGGGTTAAGGTGGCCGCACCTCAGTAACATCTGCACACCTTTCTGCTGTTCTTTTGTTTGGGGCAATGTGAGAATTAGTCCTCATTTGACTGTGTTTAAATCCTTAGACTATTCCATACTGCATGTGCAACTGTATCAAATAAATTACTGAAAGATGATTTTAAATTAGTTTTAATTTTTTTTGTAAAGCTGTTTTACTTGGGCAAAGTAGATTTTGAAAATGTGAGTGCTGCAGTCAACCATCTCTGGAGGGCTCGCAACCTTGTGAGAGAAGTTGTTGTGAAACACTTCTGACTGCAGCAACAGGCATGGTAAGCATCTGATAACAGCTGGATTTGTATGCAAGTATGGAAATCCCCAGCAATAATTCCATCTATGCTCCCTATGGACAAACATTGGCTGTTTCCACATAATCCCTGTGTACAAGTGAGACAAAAAGGATTTGGTCTAATCTCCTAATGAGTAATTTCAGGAACTTTCATATGGAAGAAGTCACTTGATATCTTGGCTAAGAAGGTAACCTTGCTGCATCCAGGCAGCATGATGCATCCCTTCAAAATAGTTTTTCACCTGTTGCTGTACTCAAAATTGCTTGTTATGACTCTAACCATTGCTAGCTACTGGCGTTGTGGAGGCTCAAGTGTCACGACAGCGTTTCAACCATAGATAGAAAGCCCCGGGGAGGGGGTCTGTGGCAAAACAAAACATAGACACCCCCACCCCACTCACATGGTACTGATCCACAATTAATTCCTCAGGAGCAAAACCAGTGGCATTTCACAACTGGTTTGCGACAACCCCCCTGCTCTTGCAGGCACTGATGAGCGTGGGGAGCTGGGTGGAGCTGGGTGGCCGCACACCTCCATCCCCCATCCTCCTCATCTTCGTCCCCCATGCTCCTCTCCTGCTCATCTTCGTCCTCCATCCTCTTCTTCCCCCATCACCATTCTCCTCCTCCTCTTCCTCCCCCATCCTCCTCCTCATTCTCCTCCCCCCATCCTCCTCCCCCATCACCATCCTCTTCCTCTCCCCATCCTCCTCCCCCCATCACTATCCTTTCCTCTCCCCATCCTCCTCCTCATTCTCCTCCCCCCATCCTTCTCCCCCCCATCCTCCTCCCCCCATCACCATCCTCTTCCTCCTCTCCTCCTCCCATCACCATCCTCTTCCCCCCTCCCCCCCCCCCCCCCCCC